>JAEIFU010000607.1:0-114414 GCA_018904235.1 Lordiphosa stackelbergi
TATGAGGAAGATAACCAAGTTAACCCATTACTGAAAGGGAGACTGAATGCGGCAGCATGCTGTGCTTGGATGGCATGCTTAGCCCTGCCGCGTGGTCAGGGTCGGAGATTGTGTCAGCAAGCCATCAAAATGCTGCCTAAATCAAAATAGGCTGACTGTGTGAAGTATAATAAAATTATTTTACAATATGGTACAAGCTTTTGGATCTGTTTTCTGTTTGCTAAAATGGCCGTAAACCTTCGATGAAACGAAAGACAACGAAAAGCTGCCAGTGACATATCGATGCAAATGCTTGAGAGGTAAGTTGAGGAAAGCTTTAAAAGGTGATTCGTGTTCAAGCCTTAAAAACTGGGTCTATTATTCCTGTGATTCGCCAAATCAATTGCTTATCTCCTCATTCACACTCAAATGCCACTGCACAGGGTTGTTTTGGGAAACTTTGATGATGATTGCATATCATATTAAATATACAAAGAATAAAAATGAAAAGGAAGAGCATTGCCTTTGCTGGCAAACACAAAACTCGAAATTATCATCATTAGTTTGGCCAACGTGCGAAAATGCTAAACGTGAACAAAAGCCTTTCCTCTCACGCGCATGTCCTGATTTTCATGCATGACTGATAATGCACACTCACACATACACTCACACACACAAAAGGACATAGAAAAGGACACGCACAAAGCAAAGTGCGCATTTGCAAGCGACTTTTTATGAATTTTATTTTCTTTTACTTTTTTTCTGAAGCAGCGTTTCGCTTTTCATTTGAAACGTGGCTAAAAAATAAAAATGCGCACAAGTGTGTGCTAAATGTGCCAGCAAGGACATTCAGAGTAAAGAGCTAAAGGAGGAGCTGCAATGCTAAATAAAGCCTTTCGGGTTGTGTGGAACTAGGCAAGGACGTTTTAGGCACAAGTGAGGCGTATTGAATGAAGAATGATCAAATTTAACCAGAGGTGACTAAAGGTGCCTATGCCAAGCGACTCTCCATTTGCGCATTTCCACAGAAAAGTACACCGAGTCCGAAAAAATGGAAAGTTCATATTTTCATAGGGACGCAATTAAATTGAACTAATGTAAGCCAATCTCACATCTATTTATGTCCCATTTAAAATTTTTTAAATACTCGCAAGGGCATTTTTCTAAATTGGATACGTTTTGTCTTGCACAAAGAACAAAGTATCAAATTTATTTTGATATTCACCTGACTTTTTAAAAATATCAATATTTTCATTTCATTTGGCAAGAACGTCAACTTAGGTTATCACGATCAAATTGGATCACCAACAACAAAGTGTTCTAGAAAAAATAAGCTGACATCACCAGCCCAGTCCGAGGTCATGAGATTAACTTGTTGTATATAATTTTCAGTGTTGATAAACTCTTCGTTATCTTTTAGAAAAGATAAAACAAAATTTTTAGTAGCTGTGGTGTAGTGGGTAAGGTATGAGACTGAAAGTCAAGTCACGGTAAGGCACGTACAAAATTTTCTTCTGGAACAATTAAACAATTTTCAAAAATCCTCTATTATAAGCACACAAAAGTGTGTTCACTACGGTTTGAATGATTAAACTAAATTTTTTAAACATATTACTTGCATAACCAATTTGACGTAAAACCCTAAATATCGTTATGGATCCAAAAGACCTTCTGTTCTCAATTCTACTCGGTTTTTCGTATAAACATTTGAATTGGCCCATTTTATAATCACTTTTACTATAAGGATATAGTAAAAGTAGATTCTAACAATTCATACAATCTTTTTATTTACATAAAGTTCAATGTACAAACGTTTATACAAAAACCGAAGTGGAATTGAGAACAGGCCTGTATGTACTTAAATTGATATCGAATAGTTACAAAATGGATATAAGTTTTTTTAGAATGGTTACTAAAAAGTGATAATGATGTGTTTTTAAAAAAGATCAGTTAAAAATTTGTAAATAAATTAAATTCGATTTATTTTCATATATTGTAGAAGTAAAATTGATATGACAAATTTATTTTTTTCTCTGTGAGATAAAAGTTCAATTATAAATGGCATTGACTCTTTAAAATCTTTCTATGTACAATGTAGGGTTGCCGGACTTTTAGTAAATATATATATTGATATTTTTCGATATTGAAAAAGTATCATGTCGACATTTTCAATAAAGAAAGGCACATTTTACAATAAGCAGGCCCAAAGTGAATTTACTATTAAGGTGACGTACTCCATAATTTTTTTCAACTCGCTCTCATGCCTCTCTGAGACAGATGACAGCTGCTCTGAGAAACATGTGTTAGAAAGAGATAGCTATTAATAAAGCCCTCTCGAAACAGAGCAGCTGTGCTGAGTACGTCACATTAAAGTAAACTTCAGTTTCAGGAAGGAAACTAATAATTATTTTATAATAAAAATTTCGAAATAACAATTAGTTTACAATATCTACATAAAAATTAGTAATTAATTGATAAAAAAAAAAATGAAGAAGATATTCCTTCCTGCGGAAAATCGGCACAAATTATGTATGAAGTCTTTGACCTGTGGGTCCATATGTTTATATTCCAGCAGTTAAATACGATGTTCCGCACGAATATTTAAAGTAATTATTATTGTAATTTTTAAATAAATAGAATAAATAGAAATTGTAAATTAATTGATTTTTCGAAATTTTGATTATAAAATAACTATCAATTTCGGTCCCTGGTAAATTCACCTTGAGCAGGCCTATTGAGGTAGTTAAGGTGTCGTTTTACTATTTTTAAAAACTACATTCTGACTGCGTTCAATATCTAAGGACCGGAAATTAACACTGAAAATATAAGGATTTTAGAACGATTTGTCTTCCTCCAGATAGCTGCTATGCTATGTATATGCTATAGCTTTAAGATATTCTTACAATTTACTCTGTTATTTGTTAGTTATTGCGAAAGACAGATTTATAAAGTAGATTTGAAAACGGACCTAAATTTAGATTTATATGTTTAACAACAGATAAATATATATATTTCGCATATATGCGACATATCGCCTCATAAATTTATTCGATAATGAAATATCGTCTTTTTATACACATGAAAAGTGCACCTATTATAATTTTCTCAAATAGTTTGTAACGCATAGACGGAATCATCTCCGACCACATAAAGTATATATATTCTTGATAAGCATGACGAGCTGAGTCGATTAAGCTTTGTCCGTCCGTCTGTCCGTCTGTCTGTTTCTACGCGAACTAGTCCCTCAGTTTTGGAGCTATCGAGCTGAAACTTTGCACAGAGTCTTCTTTTAACTGCGCCCAGATTATATGTCGGAACCGACCGGATCGGATGACTACTTCTTGTAGCTGCCATACAAATGTTTGTTCGGAAAATGGGTTTTAGTGAGAAAAACTGTTTTTATCTCAATATTACTGCTCTCAAACGCGGTCATGGGTAATATGTAATGTTTTTAAGCTGATCTGCGAAGTTTGGTCGAAGTCGCTAACCGTTGAGACAAGCTATTTCAAGTGCATCAAAACTTCGGTACAGACGAAGTTAGCTTTGCCTTTCTCGTTTTTCGAATGTTCCAACAAAACATACCAAATCAAAAATCGATTCAGTATTTCGCCCAAGTTATGTGTGTTTTCGTATGCACTGCCTCTGCCTTAAAGCTTCACCTAATTCACCAAATGTGCATGCAGTGCATAGGGCTCTGTCAAAACAAAGGATATTTTTTTATTATTCATTTTTTCATTTTATTAACTTTGATTGAATTAAAAGTCATAAAATGGAACGCAAATTTAGTTTGCCATTGCTGGCCCCTCGACGCTGTTTGAGCAATTAAAATTTCTCTGTGCTCTCTCCTTTCTCTTTTCTCTCGCAGTGCCATTTTATTTGTTGTTGTTATTACTATTGGAGCTGAATGCATTTTTCAGCGTTGGTTTTGTTGCCTTGTAAAATAAAAATTACATATACGCCAACAACTTCAAATGGCGCAACATGGCGTATGCGTGATGTTGTTGCTGTTGCTGTCGCTGGCATATTTCGCTGCACACCGGTTGCCATTTCCTCGGCACCAAACAAAAGCAAACAGAGCGAATGGCAGATACAACATGCCAACCCATCTCCAAGCCCAGCCCACAGTCCCACAGCCCTTTTCCCTTCTTGCATACACATATCTATAAAATACGCAATTACAACATGTTGCCGCAGTCGCCGTTGCCGTTTGCTCGCTTTATGAATTTATACATAACCCACTGCAGGTTCTGGTTTTTTATTTCTACCCCACGCTCAGCACACGCTTTGTTGCATCCACTCAGCAGTTGCCATTAGTGGAATGGATGGAGTAGGAGTGGGGGTGCGGTCACAGAGGTAAAACCAAAAAAAAACTAGAGAAATATAAAAGCGTTATCTTTTGATATGGTAATGCTTAGATGCTCTAAAGGATTTTATCAGAACGAGAGTGTGCGAAAAGTGTTGCTAAGCCAGTACATTAAAATCTACAAAAATTGCCATAAGTGGTTTGCTTTGAGATCAGCTAAATTTAATTTACATCTGATTTCGATAATCAAAAATAAATTGAATGTTTTGCTTTCTCAATACTCTGAAATAGTACCGAAACCATAAATACGAAACTCATTTTCAATTTGGAACCAGTGAAGATTAAGTTTAAGCTGGCTCGAAACCCAATTACTCTTACAAATGAATTCAAACCAGGGCTGTTCTCGTTAATTCAGAAAGCATATAAAGCAACTTAAATAATTATTTACTGCTACTGGCTATTCTAATTTTAACAAAAATTATATTAGATAAAATTAATGCCTTGAGGAGTAAAAGTACTCTTCTAGTATAGTTTTGATAGCTGATTTATTGGAGTCGAACTCAAAGTGCATATTAAATTTTCGTTCAAAAACAATAATGATGCAATAGTTCTTCTATCTTCTATAGTTAAGAGATGCACCAAAGAACATATTCTAGAATAAGGCAGCAAAGGGTAAGAACTGTTAAGCGGGAGTAGGGCTAATTTTAGATATTTTTTCTGCATCCTTTTAAGCCACTTTATATGAACCACACTAGAGGGATTCCTGTAAAGGCTCAGAGTAAAAGCTCAACCAAGTGTAATGGTTCTTAAATTGGCTGTCACTGCCCTTGCCAATGGAATAGGCCCTTGGCATAATTAATTTAATGTGCTTATTAAAGAGAATTTGTATGTCAAATTTCACTCCCAAATCAATGGCCCCAACCCGGCTCGATAAAATTTTATTAGCAATTGAATAAGTGGCCGTAATATTGTAAAATGGCAAACAAAAAATCCAATTGAAAAGTTATTCAGGTTAAAGTTCGGATGGAAAAAATTTGTCTACTTCGATTTAGGTTCTTAAAAATTCTGGTGTATCCACTCCGGGGCAGTTTGCAGGCCTGGTTGATATCTCAGCACTTTGAAAACGCTGCGTATCTATGGACTAACCTGAAACGAAATGTCTGAGATTTTTCTTAAGTCCGTTTTTTTTACAGCTAGTCGCTTAAATTAAAACTCGTCTATACATTAATCAAACCGAACCATTTGCATTTTGTGTTTTTGGTTTGGTTCAGAACAATTTTAAAACTGCTTGTTTTCTTTAAAATTTGGGTTAAGAAACCGTTTTCATCCCTAAAACATTGTGTAAAGAATCAAACTTGATTCTCTGGCAAATATTCAACAACATTATAGAATGTGAATGATTTCTTGTTACACGGTAACACGCGAATGATAAAAGTTATACTTCCGTTTTGATTTGAAATTTGTACGCGTAAAAATCTTGTAATAGACATAGTTCTGTACAGGGTTGGGTCCCAAATACATGAGATTGTAAAATTTGAATTAGCATTAAATTTAAATGATAATTAAAAAAAATTTTAATTGGCATTATAAATTTCAATTCCAATTAAAATATTTTAAATTGGCATTGAAATGAAATAATTCAAATTAAAAATTTTCAATTGGCATTGAAATAAAATAATTTCAATTCAAAATTTTCAATTGGCATTAAAACGAAATAATTTCAATTTATTTATTTTATTCATTCCAAAATGATCTTTGGTGGCAGTTGGAGGCACTCTGACCCAGCACAGTGGGTGAATTCACAATGTAGTGGTCAAAGGACATGCCTACAAAGGCAGTCTGGCTCGGAACAGTGGACACATTCGAAACGATTTTGAGACCCCACCCTATCTATTCAATTCCAAATAGCTGTTTTGTCCACTTTTTGTAGAAGAGGGCATAGACCGCATCCCCTCTATCCATTTCTAAATTAAAAAAAAAGGTTTTCTCTTAAAAAAACAATTTTATTGACCAAATAATAGCAACTTTGAGCATAAAATTAATCCTGCAATATGCTGTTTGCTTTCAACACGACAAGTTTTTCGAAATGCTCGTCGGTTAATTTTTGTCTCCCTTTCCGGTTAACGAGGCCAGCGTATGAGAACAGGCGTTCGACTGGTGCTGAGGACGGCAAGGGAGAATTATATTTGACGAACACCGCCCGGACCGTGGGATACCTGTTTAGGCATTCGAGTCTGCAGTCATCGTCATCAAGGAAGCAATGCCATTCCTTACGGGTGTTTACATAATTATCAGGGGTATGCTGACCTATTCCAAACGTAAATAGAAAATTTACATTGTTCTGCACATTTCCAATCTGTATTTATTTAAGTTACCTGCAGATGGAATGTTAAAGTCGAACACACCTGATGATACCGCCTGCGCATTTACGGACGTAGTAGGTGGCGAATCGTTCTGAAACTCCTCGGCACTTTTGAGTAATGTTAGCTCAGCTCTTTCCGGTGACCAACCCACTGCCGTGCGACATAGTTCCTGGAGGAATTTTGTTTTTATATCTGGACACGTCATTGCTGCTATAAGGGCGTCTTCGCATTGGGGAGCCATTTCAAAGAAACTCTTGAAGCGCTCCAATAGCTTTTTTCCAACTCAAACGCAATGCCATGCAAGACATTCAGCGCTCTACTTTCGTCCAGCCGGTGCAACTTCACTTTTATTGAGATAAGGGTCGGCAGCATATACCCGTAGAACATGTTGTGCTGCTTTTGGAGGAAGTCGAGACCAACTGCAATTGGTTCCATGAGTCTACAGTATTCTTCCATGTACCTCACATCTGAGCTACTTATGTCGGGCACGTTCAGCTGAGAACACAGCTCCTGGAACTTATTTTTGACACCCAGCAAATGCTTGATAGAGTCGAAGAGTGAGTTCCACCTAGTCGCGCATGGCGTTTTCAGTGCACACGATGTTATGTTTCTTATAATTTCCGCAGATTTCGGACGGTTGCATTTGTTCCAAATGGCATAACATCTGAAGTAGGGAAACGTTCTTCCCCAGTATTTGGTACTTCACTTACCGCTTCCAACACTTCGAAGTATTTACCGGCTAAGATTAGGGGCTTCGTTTTCTCTTCAGTCGAGACATCAGTAGAATTTGTGCTAGCTTCGCTGATGGTTAAGTGTGGAGGCTGCGGTTGATAGCATGGATCGTCGGAATCGACATCGTTTTTGGTTTCGAAAGAAGCCATATTTATATCACAAGAAAATTCACTGCTTGTTTTCTCACTCAATCGTGTTATTTCAATTCGTGACATTCAATTCAATGTCAATTGAAAATTTTGAATTAAAATTATTTCATTTTAATGCCAATTGAAAATTTTGAATTCAAATTATTTCATTTTAATGCCAATTGAAAATTTTGAATTAAAATTATTTCATTTTAATGCCAATTCAAAATATTTTAATTGGAATTGAAATTTATAATGCCAATTTAAAAATGTTTAATTTGCATTGCCAGATTTAATGCCAATTAAAATTGAGCATTATCAATTGGCATTACCCATTATAAATGCTAATGGAAAGAATAATGCCACCGCGGCACCCCCCCTGGTTCTGTATGTATTCATTAAATTTGTCAAGAAAATCTGCCGCTGACTAAACATAATCCAATTTTTTGCAATCTGCTGTTCATATTCCCGAAACTAGGCTATTCGATAGCCCAAAAGAGCTAAATGTCCCCGGGGCGAATGGTGAACCTTGTAAACTGACTTGAACATTCGTCATTAACATTCAGTGAATGTTCTCGGGTATGTGTCAGTGAAACTGTTAATCTAATCGCTATACCAGTTTCTTATCTTTTACATAGCGCAGATACCCTTCTCAAATGGGTGCAGCCTCCTGCTAAGGGACAATCCACTGTTGCTCGCCCTTCGTTGCTCGTTAGGAATTGGTTTGTATTTTTTTTTTTTTTTTTTTCCTGCTCTTCCCTTTATTGTCACCCATGTTGTTTTTGTGCAGTCAGCTCTAAATGGCAAATGGTGGCAGTGCAAGAAGAAGAAGAAAAAGTGAATAGGGGTACTCATGAGTTATGCCCTGCGATATGCGCGAACTAAGTTAGTTTTGTATATTTTATGTGCAGTTAAGCGTTTCGCATGCTGCAACTCTGTAAGAGCAGGTGTCGAGATGGCATACACCCGTGTATGAGTGTACGGGGGAATGAAAAAAGTGCATAAAAGTTATATGAAAGAGCATGGTGGCAGTGGTGCACAGAGTAGCTTGGCGGCAGCAGCATGTGATTGTGAGTGCTTAATTGGTATCAAGTTGTTGGCAACCAAGTTGCGGGGCAGGTTGTCAAGTTGGTTCAGCGAGCTTTAAAAGTCAGCATTTGTGAAAGTGAAACCCCACAATTTTAACTACTTTTCCCGGTATCATAAATTTAAAACATTTTCTCTAACATAAATTATAAAACTCCACTTCGATTCTCATTGATTTCCACACGCCATTAGCCGCTTTGCCACAACTCCAACTCCTCCCGCTATCTCTCAACCAAGTTGGGACGCCACTTGATCATTAATAGAGAACCGCGCGCTTGAGGGAGGCGAGTGCAGCAGCCGCGCTATTTAACAGCTTCGAGCAATTGCAAACGTAAATCAAATGCCACATTTTGCGATGGCAGCAGCTACTCCCGACCTACCCAACCATCTAACTCCTTTTTCTCCGCCCACTTTTATTTTATTTCCAATTTTTAACAACTTGAAACTTGTGTGAGGATGCAGGCAACGACCAACGAGGCAGAAGTGGAGGCTAGAGATGATAGCGGCAGTTATGAGCAGGAAAACATATTTTCTCTACTTTTCTTCTTCTGAAAAGAAAAATTATGTACATGTTCCAAATTTTAGTATGGATGAGCTTCTCTAAACTTTTTTATGTGACGATCGATATTTCAGCAAACTCAAATGAAAAACTTATGCACGCAAAACCATAGTGGGTCGCTTAGCGATTCGTGAATGGCTTTTTTGACACTATCAAAATATATCTTAACTTTTATATTCCTGTAACTTTTCCCTCTATTCAAAACAATACTAAAACCAGAATCAGCTTATGGATTGGAAAGTTTCTGGTCCATTGCAGGAAAGTAATGTATAGAAGTTGCTTTACTTTAGCTCCACTTTTCTAACTATCCTTTCATTTTTTTATATTTTTTAAAAGTTCAAGAAATATTGCCTGAAATATTCTCCTGGAAGAAAATAAATCGACTTCGAAAATATCCAACGAATCCCAATAGAGGATGGTTAACTATACAGTCCTAATGGACACCGAAAATATTCTGAGGGTCATCAAAAACTATCCTTTGTTTAAAACTTTGTGTATAAAAAATTTGGATCGTTAAACATATGATTCGAATGTGACGCAAAAAAAATCACGAAAGAACCAGTAGCAATTGATCTGGTATCAACTTATTTGCGCGCAGGGTACTAGAAAGGGTTGAACTTTTCAGGCAACCAAAATGGAGTCCATTCACTGACATGTGAAAAACTGCCATTGACGTTCTATTTGCATTGATTCAGGCATTCATTAATCTTAAGTGTTTTTAAAGCATGCGAAGTTCGGAATATCTGATATATGCTTGGAATAGTTTTTATCAGTGACTAATTATTGCACACATACTGCTAAAAGAAGCAAGTTTTGCAAGATAAATTAAAAAATGGACATTTTCTGAAATGCTGTATTACGTTATTGAAGCATTCGTAAAGTTTTTATATGATAGAGACAGTAGTACATCATTTACTATCTTTCTGCCAGTTTTTACTGCTGGCAAGGCTAAAATCCTGACACACTGGAGGACTTTTCAGACACCAGAACTTCAGATATCATCAGCTTGTGTTACGTTTAAAAAAATCAATGGAATTGCTGACGAAGTTTGATTTGAGTTGAAAAATCCACGTTTATATGGTCGGACAAAAATACCACTCTAACATATGTACGTGACACGACTCTTTTGGGCCTTACCGATCTTCCCTCAATCTCTTGCATTTTTACGGTATAAAAACTTGGTTTATGTTTGCTGTCCAGAAGCATTTCTTTATTTCAATAACTTCAATATTATTCAATAGATTTCAATAAAATATTGCACATCATATTTCCAACAGATGTGCCTTTGGTGACCAGTAAACAAATAAATATACAATCTTATTCTAGGTGAAAATTTCACTTGAAATGTCGCCATGTTCCAAAAACTTATACAGGCCTGTCATGCAAATCATGCGGAATCGGAATTAGTGAATATATTCGTATCCAAAAACCGACTGTGTTCTTCGGCTTTTAACTTAAAAACCCCATTAGACCCTCTTGATGACAAACATCAACGCTCGCAATGCAAAAATTAACCATTATGTTTCATTTTCGTTTTGTGCGAGGTGCATAATTAAAACCGCACTTCACTAAATTAAACAAACTATTGAAAAATGTTAGCCAAATATTTAATTTTTATTCATTTCAATAATGAATTTAGCACTTAAAAACTCATAGATCTACGAGATTTTTTAAATGACTAGGGAACAGTTCTTCCCATGACTGCCAATTCGATCTCTTTAGTACTATTGTATTGTGTCGGCCACTAAGTGATTTCGTTTTATGACAACAGCTGATCTTATTAAATTTTTTCACAGCCAAGTTCACACTTAAAAGTTTTAGCCTTATATATTTGAACATAGTAAGGCTTTTTTGTAAACTCATAAATGGTTGAAAATTTAAAAAACTTTTTGTTTTCTGCCTCCCTTTCTTCGGTAAACAACTAGTAGCGACCTACAAGAATAAAAGTTTTAGAGAAAATTTTTGTTTTCAATGCTATCTTTGGTTTTGCTTCCAGTTATAGGGTACAAGCAAGAAAATCCCGCCCCCCCCCTTTAAGTTACTCTAGTTTACATGAAGCCACAAAAATGTTTGTAATAGTTTTTAAGTTTTGTTTTCTGCCCTATCGCAGTTGACAGATCGAAACAGCATTTTCGGCATGTTTTACTGTTTTAGTATCAAAAGGGTAAAAATGCAGCTCAAGCAAGTCGAAAATTATGTGATGTGTACGGAGAAGATGTGTTGACCGAACGCCAATGCCCAAATTGATTTGCAAAATTTCGTTCCGGCAATTTCGAGCTTGAGGTTTCACCACGGCCTGGAAGGCCTCTTGAAGCCGATGTGGATAAAATAATTGATCGATGCAAACCGTCGAATAACAATTAGAAAGATAGCCGAAAGATTAAATTTGTCTTAACGTCTAGGATTAATTTCGAATCTTGACATATGGGTTCCTCATGTTCTTACAGAACGCAATTTCAGAACTCATACAAGTTTGATGACTCGCCAAAAGCTTTTGCCATATTCTCCAGACTTGGCACCTTCAGACTATTACTTGTTTCGGTCTCTGCAAAAATTTTTGGATGGGAGAACCTTCACCTCAAATCAGGACGTAAAAAACCACTTGGACCAGTTTTTTGCCAGCAAGGATCAAAAATTTTATGAGCGTGGAATCAATCACTTGCCCGAAAGATGGTATTGGATCAAAATGGAGAATATGTAAATTCATAAAATGATTTACATCATAAAAAAAAATACATTACTTAGTGAGCGACCCGATACTTACGGTTTTGAACATAAATCCTGCAGACCAGCAACACCCACAGGCTTTCCATTGGATTCACCGAACATTATTACCTTCAAGACGTGCATTGATGCGTTGTCCTGTTGGAAAATTAACTTTAGACGCCTTCGACAGCAAAATAAGGGCAATAAATTCATTTTTAAACTATTCACGTACTATCTGGAGTTTATATGAGTGTTTGGAAATGCCAGCTCCAAGCATCCAATCTCGCAGAACGCAGCGCAAACCGTTAATGATACTCCTCCAAAATTTCTCTTAGAAAAGTACAGGGGATCCTACCTCAAACACCTCCCAAAATGAAAAAAACCCATCAAGACCGTCAATATTAAACTTTTTCTCATCCGAAAAAATTATCTAAAAAGATAAACTAAATTTGCATTGCAAAACTTTTGACCTTTGTCCATTCAGTTGCCATGTTTTTGGCGAATTTCAACCGGGCTTCTTTATGGTGGTTGGAGCGACCAATTTTTCTGGTATTTCACGAATTAAGCAATTCTAATTTTTGAGCGCCAGAACGTGGCCTTTCTCGACATCTGACAGCACTGGACCACTTGGCATATTTACAAATTTATTACAAATAGTTACCTCTCAACCAAGTGCGCGCAAATAAAATGCCGCCATCAAACACAGAATAAAAAATTAAATTATGAGGCCATAATTATGCAGCTCGCACAAAACGAAAATGAAACATAACGGTTATTGTTACTTGATACTTGTTCAAACGGTAATCTCAAAGTTTTTTTTGCTCCGGCCATAATTTAGCTCCCAGAATTTGGGGTTCAATTACCTTTCAAAAAAATTTGTTCGGTTCAAAATCCACAAACCAAAACTTAACATATTTTTCTAAAATTAATTTTCCTGCCAATCAAAATTTGTCGAATCGAGCAAACTTGAACAATTTTCCACTCAATTTTCGGGCCCAGCGGGTGGTTTAACACAGCGATTCTCAAATGTTTCGGATCGAAAATGCCTCGATAACTAGTCGTTAGAATTTTGTAATGATTTAGTATTTAATATAAATAATAACGGTTACGGTTTCGATTCTGTTTTATTCTCAGCTAATATTGAAAAAATATATAAACATCTTATCCAGATTCGCGCCTGCAGAAGTCAAGTACAAAACGACAAAACAAATTCATATATTCGTATCGTAGCTTTCCAATGTAAAAACCAAACATTTTTGAAAGCTCAGTTCGAGGTTAAAGTTAAGCCATAAATGTCATATTTTTATACGCTTGAAAGGTGTATAAGTTTCACCGCCCTGTCGACCATTTTTATACTCTGTACCGAAGGTACATAGAGTATATTAAGTTTGTGCAAAAGTATGTAACAAGGAGAAGGAATCATTTCCGGCCCTATAAAGTATATATATTCTTGATCAGCATCAACAGCCGAGTCGATATAGCCATGTCCGTCTGTCCGTCCGTCTGTCCGTCCGTATGAACAAACAGATCTCAGAGATGGTAAGAGATAGAGGTTCGACATGTATGGGACAAATGCTTCTTATACTTGCAGGCAGATCAAGTTTATTTTCAATTTTCGCCACGCCCCCTCCCGCCCCCGCAATTTGGAAAAAACGTCATATCTCCCACAGTTTTGTAGACAGATGATTCTTACCTTCTAGAAATAGTTAGTCATTAGCAATATGTATCGAATTGCTGAAGAAATGATAAAGATCGGATAAGCGGTTCTCAAGTTATAAGCAAAAAGGTGAATCACCCCCCGTCACCCCCTCCCACCCGTTCTAAACCAACGCCGCACAATGTTAGAGAGAGAGAGAGAGAGATGAAGCGAGAGAGAGAGACAGAGAGAGGGAGAGAGAGAAACTTAGAGATGAGCGCAGCAGCAGCACTGCATTCAGCTCCTACTCTAAGTACAGAGTATATTATAGTCGGGCTTGACCGACTTTTTCACTTGTTTGAAATAAATTCAATTATAATTATAATGTTATGATTATAGTTCCGGGCTTAAATACTGTTAGCTGAATTTGGAGACTTGCAACTATCGTGCAACTCACTTGCCCATCCTTAGCACACACATCTGCGCATTGTGTGCCCCATGTAGTGCAGTGTTGCTTGCAACACTTGGCAATGCGAGTGGCAGTGGCTTCAATGGGGGGAAGGAGCAAGTTGCCTGCCAACTGTTGGCTGCTGGATGTTGCACCAACAGCAGTACACACACACACACACATACAGACACACAATTTTGATTTATTATTTTGATTCCTGTTACTTTACTACCTGCCAGGATGGTGCCAGGATACTTTCCTTCCATCTCCTTCTACTGCCTGCTCATTTTACCCACTGCATCATCACCGTCGACATAGTCGACGCTTTTTCTTTATTTTTATTCACACGGTTTTCTGGTTTTATTGCTCCAATTACTTCATGTTGTACTCGGTTGCTCCCTCACTCTACCTCCTCCTCTTTTTCCCTGCTTCTGTAGGGCACTCGAGTAGATTTAATATTTTTCTTCCTGTTTTTCTTTTGTTTTTTTACTCTCTTTTAATTTATCGTGTTTGGTTCGTGAAGTTTTTCGCTGATTTTTTGAATGGTAAAAATATTTGGTTGCAGATTCGAGAGGATTGAAGGAAAGATTGTTTGATTGATGATGTGACACATTGTATTCATTTAAAGTATTAGGTAGGGGACGACTGACTCCCGGAAGAGTACTTATTTGCATGGTAATATAAGATTTTTTTGTATAATGTGTTTGTTCGACATTGCTTAACAATCAAGTTGTAATGCTTAATAATTTGTTTGTTTGTTGATAGAACTGTACGGTATTTATTTAAGTTAGAACTATAATTAATTTATTATATTAGGTTGCGTTAGTTGCATTCAGTAGTGCACAAACCTGTCTTATGTAGTGCAAGCCCCCTAAGAAATAATGGAAAATGGTTTACAAGCTCCAATAACAAAATCTACGAGGAATTTAATTCTCGCCAATGTCTTATACTTTGGTATACGCACAGGCAAGGCTACAAATATGTAGAAAAATAAACAAAATACACCAAATTATTTGAATATTTCGCTTGACTTCGTGCCGAGCGATGTAAGATTGTATTCGTATGTCCAGTCTGTGTTTAGCTCTTGATAACCTTTTTTACTTATTACTCAAACAGCGTTCGCTTCTTATATCGTACTTGAAAATCGGGTGTGAAAATGTAACCAGGAATAATTTCTGTGTCTAAACCATCGGGATCTTCTTTTCAATAATAATAACGTGCGGAAATTGGTGGGAAATTAATTTTTGTTTATTTTTGATCTGTGCTCCCTTGATTTGATTACTTGTGAAAAATTATATCACGTAAATGGCGCAATGTGATCGTTTTTCTGCATTTCTGTTCAGAGTCCGTGGCTTATTGACAAAACTAGTGACTCAAGTAATTCCACAAGAAGAAGTCTGGAGGAGTGAGGTCGGGCGATAAAGGAGTTTAAATTTAAACTTGGATTCGTGTTGTGGCACTCTTCTCGCTACACTCTGGAGCGCGAGTACATACACATACTTGATGGGCTTATGAGTCTAACTAGAAAAGTAGCTTTTAAATATAATTTAAATTTTGTAGATAAGTTAAACCTGTTTAATTTAATCGAAATTTGGAAACAAAAAATATACTTAAAACATAAGAAATTACCAGAAAGGTTTATCGACAAACAGGTTACACGTATTCGTTAAAAGCCTTAAATTAGCAGTTTTTATCAAATTTGTTAATCTTAACTTAAGAAACATCCAGAGCACAAAGTTGAGCGGTATGAGCAGCACAACGGCAAACTTCAATACTACCCAAAAACATATTTGGCGTGTTTTCTAACAGCTCTATTGTTTTCAAAGAATAGTCATTTGTGCAGTCGCATTCATTTTCCTCAGGTTCTTCTCCGGTGAGAAAATTCAGTATATTGGATGCCTTTAGCATATTAGCACAATTATCGGATGTTACTGATACAATTTGATGCAAGCTTATCTCGAATTTTTGCAGAACTTTTATGATTTGGCAGTGCTCGATCCATTTCCTTTTAGTTGAGCCATTCCCAGGATTCTTGATTTTATTTGAGCATCTATAATATATTGCGCACTCACTCCAAAAATATTTCGGCCCAGCCTACATGCACTGTCAATTTTTAATGACAGCAACCTATTTCTAGCCTCTTTAGCAATGTCATTCCGAATATTTTTCGCCACTACTGCCAAAGTTTTCTTGCAGTTCAAGGCATTTAAGCACATCTGCTTTCCTTCTACAATTCTTAGCCCTTCAGAAACGGGGTCCAAAAGAATTTCCATATTGGAAGAATTTAAGATGTTAAACGGAATGCTATCCTCGGTGACAAGACCAATATAAGCTCTTTCTATTTTTTTTTTTGCGTATGATGTTTTGAAATGCAGTTGAAGAAGCAGCATTTAACTGCTCTACTTGGGAATAATTTATTTTGTGCACTTTCTCCAAATGTGCTTTTAAATTGGAAATTCTGTTGTTTTTCAGCGGTTTATTGCACTTCATGCAATTAGCTATCCCGTCGAATCTCATTATTGTGAAAATATTTTCAAATTTTGCTTTCCTTCTTCGGCACAAAACAAATGAATTTTAAAAATTTTCCCAAAGGTTCGAACTGTTAATTTGCTCTTTACAAATCAAACTAATTGATTCAGAATCCAAAAAATGAAAATGAAAAACTGACGAAGCAGTTGCCTACTTGTACTTTAAAATTAGGATATGGGCCGTCACACAGTTGTTCAGAATCAAAGCACTGAGAGTCGACTGTCGAAGTATTCATCGCTGTTTCTAGACTTACAATAATTGAATCGGAGTCAACAAAGAAAAACTTTTAAGGGCCGACTCTGCTTTGATTTCCTAAGTTACAATATTCGTTTTTCTGATTTTGATTTGACGCCGACTACTGAGATTTTCAAACAGAAGTTTAAGCAGCAGTCATAAAATTAAAACTTGTCGAAGTTTTTAAACACTGATCTTAAGTATTAAGTTCAAGATCAAGTTTATTCAAATTTTTGAGAGGCTCTTTTCCGTCACTGCAATAAAAAAAACAAAAGGTGTGAGTGTCGTTAACAATCACGAGGCTTTGATGTGAAACATGACGCTTATTTTAAGAGCTTTTTTTAAAAGCGAAGCTCTCTCAATGGTATATAAATCAGCAAGGGCGCTCTTTTGAAAGAAGAAAACTAACAGGGAGTATGCAGTGTTCTTTCATTTTTTCAGGAACACTTGTTTATTGTGCTGATTCACAGATAAATGATGATGGATCACCCACCCAGAGAACACCAAGGTGATATCCCAGATCCCACCTAGATCCCTCCCAGATCCCACCCAAATCCTACACAGATCCTTTCCAAAACCCACCTAGATCCCACAAAGGTCATTCCCAGATCTAACCAAGATCCCACTCAGATCCCGCCCAGATCCCACCCAGATCCTACCTAGATCCAATCTTGCTAGATCCCACTTATATCCCGCCCAGATCCCACAAATATCCCACTCAGATCCCGCCCAAATCCCACACACTTCCAACCCAGATCCCACCCAGATTTTACCCAGATCCAACCTAGCTAGATCCCACTCAGATCCCGCCCAAATCTTTGCCAGAACCCACCCAGCTGCCTTTTACAACACAAAATATGAATGACGTCAGCGTCACGTGACGTTGAAATCAAATTTTACTTCTACTAAAATCGTCCGTACCGAAATTAAAGATGTTTCACATCAAAAATGCTGACAAACTTCCCCAATTTCGAGGATATAGATGTGAAATTAAAAATTTTATATACCCAATGTATATAGTTATGATCTTTGACATTTTCATAAAGATGAGATAATGTATGGTTTTAGGAATGTTACCCTGTGTCGTATATTTAAAATTTGCATATTATTTTTCGGTTGTTCTTAAATCTCTCAAATTTGTTGGGACAAACTATTTTGAAAAGCAAAATTACTTGTGGAAATGTAAACAACTTTATTTCTCTGGATAAGTTGCATTAAATGAATAAAATATTTCATTTGTTACAAAGTGAACTTTTTAGCGCGCTCTAGGTCAATAAGTTATGATTTTGTCCATAACTTTTCTAAAACAAGACACGCACAACACTACAAAGGAGGCTGGTTGACAGTATAGCGCTATTTCATGAATACCAATTCAATCTTCAGCTGTCTGCGCCTGTCCTTAGTGTGTAGGGCAAAAGTTACCTCACGACAGAATTGCTATGAACGCTTGGGAATCCCAAAGGCAAGCTCATAGCAAAATCCGACATCAGGCTTTGAGTGTGTGTGCATCCTGAATCGGCCCTTCTGATGTTAGTGGGGGAAATTCTTTCCCCGCATTTAACTAACCCAGCCGCCAATTGTTTGAATTCGAGGCCAAAATCTGTAGAGATTTCTAGGACACCCCCGTCTTAAGGAGGGATGGTAGTGATTCTAGATGATTTCGTGTGTTAGACTCGAATCTGTTTGGGGAAAAACAGTTGCTACTAATTACGCGTTTACGGAATATTTAATAGATAGAAATAAATCTGTTTGCTATTTTGCATAACAGTTCACTTAAAAATTAATTTTTTAAATGAACCATTTTTAGTATGATTTATGAAATATTTTTGCTGCCGCTTGTAAAACGACACGCAGGGCTTTTGGTTTCAATGGCAATCCTCGACATTCCGCGAGCAAATTAGCGCCACATTTAGCCACTTTAGCCACGGCCCCATTCGCACAGCCGACTCATCCAGCTGCCACTTCTTGGCTTACCAAGCGTAATATTTCTCATATGCTCGTACGTATCGTACTTATGACAGGTTTGGCCTTTGGCGGGTGTTTGCTTTGCGTATGTTTAATTACATGCAATCCCTCTCTCTCTCTCTGTTGCGATAGGCAACACAGAACTGGGTCATGAGCAATAAGTATTATTAAAAAAAATGCACACATTTTTATGCCTGACAGGCGGCTGCATTTCGCTGCATTTGCAAAAAATCGTCGCAGCACTTAAAACGCCATAAAGTATGCAAGAGCAAATGTTGAAAGAAACAAAATAATAATTCAAATGAGATTTAAAGTTGCAGCCGGCCGCAAAGTATGCAACGATTTATTTTAAAAACACGGAGCCAACATCTTTTGCTAGCGCCTTTGCCGAGTGTGTTTGCAGCATTTGCACAAATGTAAGCACTTCTTCACTGCGATAAGCAAGGCAACACAACAATGCGCCATTTTGGAGGATTTGCCTTCCAAGCTGGAGACCCTCTCAGTGTGTAAACAAGCAAACAAAAACGTGCGATGCACCACAGAATGAGCAGAATGCCAAAAAGTGCTCAACTCTGCAGGGTGAAAGGGGGAGAAGGGGTTTTTGGCCCCTAATGATGTTAGCAACACCAACCAGCCAGCCAGAGAAGAGACTCCTGCAGAGGATCCTCCGGTTGTAAGCTGGATTATGAAAATGTAAAGAATGTGCACAGAATGGGTGCTGCCACAAGGCCTTCTAATCCAAAGTTGATTCTTTGAAAGTCGCAGGTGATTTATATGAAATTGTATAATGTTTGCACAGGGTATTCAACTATTGAATTTGACCAGCCGCCCTCACAACTGAACTCGCTTTTGATACGTCTTCATTGCACAACATTAAACCGCACCCACACAGCACATCTCATAAAAGGGGCGCGCAACAGAGCCATAAAACAAGGTTTCAAACTTAACTTAATTAACAAATTTTATAACCAAAGGACCCCTCCCCACAACACAAAAAAAAAACTGGTAAATTTTTACAACCTACCAAATCCAAAACACAGCAGAAACCGAAAAACCAGCTAAACCAAAATAAAAAGGCCAACCAATTTAAGCGGCTTATGCTGTGCGCCGTCCCCGCCTGCAGACTGCTGCCACTCAGCTTGAAGCTTGCTGCGATTTTTCGGTGGCGCAAACCAAGAAATGCGAGAAAAAAGTCAGCCAGCGGCATATACCGCAATAAATACCGCACAATAAAAGCGAATCTATATATATATATACAAACATATATAAAACAGTAGCAGCAACGGAGTGAACTGTCGAGTGTGCCAGCAGTGGGAAAAGCAGCCATGAGAAGAGAGCCTAGCGTACACGGGGAGAAAAAATAATACATTTCAAATGTTTCAAAAATCACCAATTAAACTTGAAAATGTTTCGCCTCGATCAGTTAAAATATACAATCTATTGTTTTGAGAACTTTGGCAACTGAGGAAATGTTTTCACATCACACGGCCACCCATTCTAAAAAGTTTTTAAACAAGTTCTGAATCGATTTGGGACTGGGACTAAACAGGTATTCTCCTGTACCGCTAATAAAGGACGCAATATGGTTCAAATTGTAAATGGGAAAAGTAACCCATTATTGTGCGTTTCCCCAGGAAAGGTCTGAAAAAGCCTGAGTTCGTCAGCGCTATACTTCTGAATAAGAAATTTGAATTTAGTACATTTACTGAATAAATGAGATTCCAAATGGGGCACAGTGATATTTTAATCCAATAACCGTAACCCTCATCCCACAGCCGTATTATAACCGTAATCGGAAAAAAGCGATCGGCCAAAACAGTAACCGTAACCGTAACTTTTATTCGTTTCGGTTTTAATCTCTGGTTTAAGGGTACTGTATACGTTCAGGTGTCATTTTTATAGGGTTTACAAAAGAACATATACGGGTTGCCACAGAAACCTCTTCCAACCAAATTCCAACCGAATTGCAATTCTTAGGTGCCACAGAAATTCTTTTGGTTGGTTTCAAACCTCTAATGTTTTGTTGAAAGATTTTGCAAAGCTCTTTTCTCACTAGCACCTTTTGTCGAAATGGCGCCCTCTACATGACAGCTATCGGATTAAGGGATGGAAACTAATACCTCATGTTTGGCGCCAACAAAGTTTTAAATTTTGCATTATATTGGTGGAGAATGCGACTTAAAATTGAATTATTATTTAAAAATGCATCATAAAACATATAACACAATCAAAAAATTTCAGTTATCATTAACATTAACCCACATCTAAAATAGGGAAATTTTTTTGGAGAGAGATTCAGCCCTGTTTTTAGAGATGAAACATCAATTGGAACATCTTGTGTTCCAACTAGATTTTCTAATTATAAAATGAAATCTCTAGAAGTTCTGTGGCACCAACGAATTTTTCGATAGATTTATACAACCAACCGTCGGCAAAATCTCTAGAGATTTCTGTGGCACCCCGATAACAACATAGGTTTACAAAAAATTTAACAACCCAAAAAATTTAATTGATATTAGCTAGCACCTTCTTTTATTCGATTGGTATTCGGTTTAATAATTTTTAAAATTTTGTTGTTGTTGTTGTTTCCAGCAATTGTTTTTGTTTGTTTTTATACCGGTTCAAAGTTGGCCAACAAGTTAAAACAAAGGCCCATGGATAACAAATTTTTTGGAGAACGGATTGTCTGAAAGTGAAAATGAAAACGAGGTATAGTTAAGAAATTATGTAATTTTAGTGTGAACTCGGTCAATAAATAGCGTTTGAGCTATAAAGTTTCAAAGTCAAAATCTATTAGGAGAAATTAAAAAATATGAAAATCAGTCAACAGTTACACTTTAAATTCAAATTTTACAACCATTTTAAACCAATTGGTTCCGAGATAATCGCATTTAACGTTTCGACAACTGTTTTCGATGAAAAAAAAATGTATTTTGACTAGACTTCAAACATGGATTTGATGCATTTGGGTGTTAGCTTTCACCAGAAAAAAAAAAAGTTTGTCAAAATCGGTTAAATAGTTCTCAAGAAATTTGGGTCAAAGTGCATCAGATATGGAAAAAAATTTACCAAAATTTCCAAGTATATTTTTTTTTCAAAAATCCATTTTTTGAAAAATATCGAACATTTTATAACTTTCTTTTGAAGTTTTCTGACTAAAATAAAGAAAATACATGGAATTTTTAAAAATGCGAGGGTCGATATAAAATTATTTCATCTAAGAGGGTCGGAAAATAAATATTGTTGTTGTTTATTTTTGTAAAACATATTTTCGGATGTGCTTGAAAGTTTTACAGGATGTTTATAAGACCCTAATAGATCGTTGAAGCAAATAAAACGAGAGTAAGTTAAAGTCGGCTCTAACCGACTTTGATATCACCCGTATAAGTTTTATATGGTCGGAAATGATTTCTTCCGCCTGTTACATACATTTGCACGACTTTAGTATACCCTTTTTACTCTATGAGTAACGGGTATAAAAATCGAAAAACAAATTTCTTAAGGTATACTACTGTATACTATTGTGCACTCCCTTAAACTCATGCTCATACAGGCAAATCACTTGCCCAAGTTTTGATCAATATTTTTTCTAAATATTCATGATTTAAAACTAAATACTGGTTCCACACACAAATGATTTGATCAAATGTGGGAGAAAAATTCGCTAATTTGGACTATTTAGCAAAATTTTTATACAAATTTGGGCAACCAATTTCGACTGGAACTATTTAAGTTACTGGTCTAGTTTGCTCATAACTTTAGAATCGTTCATCAGATCTTTATCATTTCTTCGGCAAATCGATAAATAATGGTAATTACAAACTATCTTTAGAAGGAATGAACCTACAAAACTTGGGAAATAAAACCCTTTTATGCACCAAACTAGAACTGGTTATTTACAATTTGTTTGTTAATTATTTCTAGCCTTATTGCTCTCGAATAACACAAAAACGTCAATAGTTATACAAATTATTCACACCTACTAGTTTTGATAATATGTAGAAGCGAAACTTTAAATACAATTTTGAAATTAATATATATATGAAAATATAAAATACTAGCAAATAACCCGACGCGCTTCGCTGCGCTTTCAACAGTATAGAACCAAACAATATTAGATATAATAACCAACCCCAGAACCCAGAAATCGAACTTTGCTGATGGGTTTTCCCTTCAACTCCCAACCTTATTTTGGATGTAGAATTTTCCGGGCATTTTCACGCCTGGGGGCGGATTCTCCGACATTGAAAATCACATTTTTAATTATTTCGTATTCTGTCCTTTCAAACCGAGTTTTCAAGCCAATCGGATGATAAATAGTTTGTTTTCATGCAGAATTTTTTTTCCGACCGTCAGGTCGAATTTTCCAACTTCGAAAATCACATTTCAAACTATTTCGTATTCTATCCTAACATACCGAATTTCAAGCCAATCGGATGAAAAATAGTTGTTTGCCGCAGAATTTTCCAGCCATTTTTCTCGTGGGCGGATTTTCCGAAATCGGGAAAACACGTGTCGAATATTTTGCGTACTATGCTTGCGAACCAAGTTTCAAGTCAATCGGATGAAAATCAAATGTTTACCATACAAACTTTTCCGGCGCTTTCCCGAGTATTTGCCTATGGCGACATTTAAGCTCCACATAAAAGCTGAACACTGAGTCTCGCTACGAATCGGTGGAAAAAACCTTTCCTCCTGTGCAGTAGCGAGGCTTACGGGCCAACATTTGACCAAAAACGTAATAACACACTTTTACGTCATAAAAGAGAACACATATCACTTCTGATGGGGACTCACTGTCTTATTGGCAGACACGCAGCACGCCTAGGCGTCATTTACCATGACTTTGAGAAGTTGCGGACACGAAGAAGAGGAGGAATCGGTACAACACCTTTTGTGCCATTGCCCCGCCTTGAGTAGAAGGAGACTCAGGAAACTTGGTCTGAACCCTCGATGGGCTAGAGATCCCAGCTCTACTCAAATTTATTCTGTCCACACAATGGTTCAGTAACGAGGACCCACCTCAGTATTAAAAAGAGTTAATAGGAATAAATATGGCATCGCAATGGGCCTAAAGCCATCACAACCTAACCTAACCTATTGTTGAATTTTCATATACATCTTTGAAAATGAGTTTGAATCTGATCGGATAATAAACAAAAAAGTTTCATACAACAGTTTTCCGTGAATTTTCCGACTTTGGGGACGGATTTTTCAAAATTTGAAAGTCCCTTTTATTTATGTCTTAGTATGTAATTTTGAAAATGAGTTTGGAGCTAATCACTGGCAATTAAAGTTTCGCCCATACAACCTTGACCACCCTTTTTCCACCCAGGGGGGTAAATTTTCCGGAAGATTGGTAGGCAGTTATTGTTGAATTTTCATATAGATCTTTGAAAATAAGTTTGAACTTGATCGGATGAAAAACAAAAAAGATTCATACAACAGTTTTCCGCGAATTTTCCACATTTCCCGACAGAATTTTTCAAAATCCGTTCTTAGTACTCACTTTCAGCATAAGATAAACTACTGTGAAAATCTCATCTTTCTATATTTTATGGTTAGGCTGTGCGACGGTCACCAGTCAGTCAGTCAGTCAGGTTGAACTGTTTTATATATAAGGTTGTTATATATAAAAGCGAAGAAATTGAAAATGATTTATGCTCAAGAAAAGTCCAATAGCAGCAAATAAAACACAAAAAATAACAAGAAAATACTTTATACTCAAGCCAAAGAAGCTTACAATGCTAAAGTTATGATGTCCAAGTTGTTCTTCGAAAAATTGTTCTACAATTTACTTCGGTAGTTCGGTTTTTAATTTTTCTACATAAAAATCGGACTTCTACGGAGAAAATAAGGTATTGGTGAAGAAAATCTATAAACAAATACTCAAGTTGTGAAAATATTAGTCCAGAGATAAGTAGTAAAGTGAATTTCAATTTTTTTTCAAATAAATTTAGATTTGCTTCGATTTTTGGTTATGTTCTTGATTGTTTTTGAACAGTAAAACTGAAATTGCTTAATTTTTAGGTAAGTGCTAATAACTTCTACAATTTTCAACAGATTTCGGAAATAACTTTTTTAATTTTTTATATCTTAAATTACATCATCAAGAAAGATATTAAAAAAAATAGTTTCTTAGGTAAAATAACGGTGGTAATTGGCAGAAATTGGCATCTACACTAAACATTTTCACAACAAAATGATGTATCAATGATTGAAAAATAATTTTATTAGTATTAATTTTGTATAAAACTTATTCATAAATTATAACATTATTGAGGTGTTTAAATTAATGAAAAGCCTCTTTCAAAAATGCGAAAAACGGTAAACCGGGACGGTAAATTGGGATTATCTCGAAATTTGTTCTACTAAAAATTTTTAAAATCCATTTTCGGATTCATTACGTGATTTTACATAAGGAATGACATCAAATAAAAGAGTATGAAAAATCTTGTTAACTTGTGTAATCAATGCACAATATCAACGAATAGAATTTCTTTCTCTGTAACTTTAACTCCACACGCAAAGAGCTAACGAATTGCTTGATTTTTCTCCACCGAAAAGTTTTTAAATCGATTTTCAGCCGCTCTTATTGTTAGCTGTGTTTTGGTTTTTATACGCTTGCAAGGAGCTTATTAGCTTGAACCTAAAATTGAAAATTAAGTAATTCTTATTGAAATTGTTTGTATTACAATTGTGGAGTGTGAACTGTGCACATTTGCATTATACAATATATTGGACAAATCTTTCACAATTAATTCAGATAAATCGAAACATTTTCAGTAAGCTACAAATTTTTTTAAATCAATACAAAAACCATGAAATTATTCAAAACATTTTATAAATACTAAAACCAACGTCACCTTTTAGTCTGCTGAGATTAGACTGCTCATTGAACTCTTTAAGGAAAATACGTAAATTGCCAGTGAGTTTTATTTAAAACATATCAACAACTCGATCAAATCGCAGATAGTTTCCTTGGCTCTCATATAACCGATCGGTTGCGACTTACATTTGCAAAGTGTATTACAGCGGCGGCCTAGCGAAAGTGTAAGCCTGAACCTTCCGTCTCTTTTTTCACGTTTGCATACTTCACACCATTGACGAGCCTGCGGGCTTCTTACGCCCATCCACCCATTTCTGCAATCAGGCGCATCGAAATCCCAAACACTTTATTTTATTACATTTTAGTGTGCGGCGAACAAAAAGGCGTGTAAAAAATCCGCATACCCATGGCATATACAAACGGGGCGCGGCAATCATTGCCCGGCGGTGAGAGGGAAAAAATAACGTTCCCTCATCGCGAGCAAATCTGCTGATATCCTCTTTTGTATGCAAATTGAATATTCATTTTGCAGCCAGAATACCTTTTACAATTTTAATTTGCTAGCCTTTCTAGTTGAGTGAACTGTGATCGGATCTACTATGTGTATAGTTGGAGGGCTGATGAAATCGCCATAGAGTTGTGGTCATAACTAGTCGTTCAAGCCATTTTTACAATTTTTCTGGAGTTTAAAGAGGCTGCTAGCTGGCTGTTTCCTGGTTCCTGTTTGTCTGCTCTTGGGTCTGGGGCAGTGGCAATGTAAAGTCTGCACGTCTACTGGTCATCGATTTGAAACTAATTAGCAATAAGTTGCATTCTTATGGATGAGAGGCAAGAAGACTTTACAGTGGGGCGCAACAGATTTTAATGGAAAGCTGCCAAATTGTGTGAAAAGTGCATGATTAATGTAATGGCTCAAGCCACTCAGATGAAGACTTTATATCCTTTAAGGTAAAATTGGCTATACAGCCCCCTCAAAGGGGCCAAGCCAAGCTTCTTACAATCTCTTGGTGTGTGTGCTTTAAATTTTTCGCACAAGAGAAAGGGACCTACAGTTTTGCTTTTTATGGCTAGTTACTTTACAGCTGGCGCCAATAGCTGTTGAAGGTGACCGGATGTGTAAAGAAAGAGAAAATTTGGATCCGAGCGAACCCACGACCTCCCGCCCAGCACACCTACCGCTAGGCCCCTCCCTATCCTTTCATATCCTGCACCTCAGTAAAATGGTATTCGGGGTGCCACAGAAATCTCTAGAGATTTTTCCGACGACGTTGGTTTGTAAATCTCTCGAAAATATCGTTGGTGCCACAGAACTTCTAGAGATTTCATTTTCTAATTAGAAAATCTAGTTGGAGCACCAGATGTTCCAATTGATGTTCCATCTCTAAAAACAGGGCTGAAACTCTGGCCAAAAAATTTCTTTTGGAGTGGGCTAATTTAATGATTAACTGAAATTTTTTGATTGTGTTATATGTTTTATGATGCTTTTTAAATAATAATTCAATTTTAAGTCGCATTCTCCCACCAATATAATGCAAAAATTTTAAAATTTGTTGGCGCCAAATATGAGCAATTAGTTTCCAGCCCTCAATCCGCTAGCCTTTAATCCGCTAGCTGTAGAGGGCGCCACTTCGACAAAAGGCGCTAAGTGAGAAAAGAGCTTTGCAAAATCTCTTAACAAAACATTAGAGGTTTGAAACCAACCAATAGAAATTTCTTGTAGCACCTAAGAATTTGAATTTGGTTGAATTCTTTAAGAGGTTTCTGTGGCACCCCGACTTTTGAAATTGATTATATTTTGATATTTCCAATAACAGTACATTTGTTTTGAGTATATACTTTTATTGTCTTCTTTTCCATGTTCTGTCCATAATTATTCACTTATTCAGGCCAGTTCTCAATTCTACTTCCGGTTTTTTGTATAAAGTTTGTTGAACTCTCTGTAAGGGAATTGGTTATGCACTTATAGCTACGGTTACTAGTCCGCTTTCAGCAAAAGTGATTTTATTGCTCAAGCAGTTGAGAACGACAGCTCAATGCCAAGTGGATATTCGTAAAAAATGAAGCGTTGATCTAGTAACCACAGATTTTTTTACACCAGCATTCAAATTTGTAAGAGTAAAATGGCCAAATTCAAACGTTTATACGAAAATTCACTTTCGAAGCACGTTTGCGGCTCCAACAATGTAGACCAACGTTGTCTTTTGACAACAATGACACTTTGTGTTCAGCAAACATGTTGATTCTTGTCTCGTCTATGAAATCAAAATCACTATCTTCTTCTATATCTTCTCTGCCTTCATCGCCTGTTTCAAAAGGATCGATCTCTTCGCTTTTCCGTAGTCCACCACAATATTCCTGACTCAGACGCCAAATTTATTTGAAAACACATTTGGCGATAAATATAATTTGCACAAAGAAAACAAATTTGGCTACACGGCGCGTGTAGAAACGTCAAACCAAAACGCATCGTATTTCGCCCTGTTAAATTGCACACGCTGCGTGTAGAATTCAGAAAGCCACACGCGACGTGCTGAAAGGCTACACGCGACGTGTAGAAATTAAAAATCTAAATGCAAATGTAGAATAGTTAAATGCTGCGTGTGCAAAGGCAAAGTCTACACGACATTAGAAAATCATCTCATTTCCCAAAATAATTCTACATTTTCATCATCCAGAATACCACACGGACGTTTAGGTTTTCTACATTAACGTTTCATATTGAAATCTACACGCGCGTGGAAATTCAGTAGCTCCACATCAGTACTGAATTCTTATATTTTCGTTTAGCAAGATGGTTGTCACACGTGACGTGTGGGATTTCTAATGAAACGAGTAGAAATCCTACATTTTGGTGTAGCTTTTGCATTTTATTTTTCTCTGTGTGTGCTTAATTTACACGAAAACGATGCTTTAGTAATTTTTTCTTATTAAGCACAGCTCAAATTGTTCGATTTCATGAGCCACGCATCGACAGTGTGACCAGGCAACCAAAAATTCAGCTGTTGTTTGTTTAAGAAATTGGCGGGATAATTCAAACAATATAAAAGAGTTTATAAAATTGATAATGAAAGTCACTGAGGGAAATTCAGAGGTCGTAGGCATATGCCTGGGAATTCATGGATGCATTTTGTGTGGTTGGATGTATAAGCAGTGTCCTTTATAATTGTAATTGGCTTGGGTTTAAGGACTTCACCACTGAGACATACTGCTGTTAGAGGAAAATTCATTGCCACAACCAGCGCATGGACTGGAGGATCATTCCGCCGTAGGTAGCAACGGAGAGCGGCAGGAGCAACGGAAACTAACACAGTAAGCCGGAGAAAACTACTATAATAGGCTATGGAGACTGCAATAGCTTAGGGCTGATTGGCCGTGGGCTGTGGAGACTACGGAGATTGGGACTTGGGAGCCACACCAACCATATCAACGGAAGAGCCTCAAAAAAGATTCTCCGATACAAGTGATGCAGCTGCCAGTATCGGAATGCATTTTATTGGCCAGATTCCATAAAAATTGTTGCAACTCGCTCACTTTGATCAGCTCCACTTCTTTGTCCACCTCGCAGCTTTCCAAATAATTGTAGTTTTGTTTTTAAGTCTTCTTTGCTTTAACTTTTTCGTTGCGTGCTCAATTTTAAAAGGTACCTCTGATATTATCAATCAAGTTTCATAATTTCTAGACCCCTTCGACAATTTATCAGCTGTTTTCAAGAAAACGAGTTGGCAGGTCCATGTTTATTGTCGATGCGAATTATTGGTGTCAGTACTCGCTCATGAAATGCGCTCTGACAATTTTCACGAGCGGATTTCCTGAGCTATGTAATTAGATGGGCTCCTAGGGCTCTCGAGTGTCTGAGTACCTAGCGTAAGCGACGAATGAAATGAAATAATTGAATTATATGCACTTCCAAATTTGGTCTAAAATTGCGTTTGTTATAGTTAAGTGGAATAAATGTGTTTTTATTTATAGCTAGAAATATGTATATAATTAAAAAACATTTTGTTTGTTACCTGTGTTTGCTTTAGAGTATTATTTTTAAATTACTGTGTTGTCTTCTGAATGTAAAATGTCTAATATGATTTGCGGCCACTTGCTACTTTACATGATATTTAATTTTTAAGGCGCAATGTTAGCATCAAAACAAAAGCTGTTTTTAGTTTGGCTGAACAAAGATGGGGATAGAAAGTTTTTGGCTTTATGCTTAGTATACACCTCAACAAAGAAACTGCCAAAACAAAAAATTTCATATAAAAATAATTCACAAAACTTTTGACACTAAATTCCTTTGTTTTGTGAGTTAGTTTTACATGGAATTTTATTTTTGGCAGTTGCTTTGTTGAAGTGTACAGTTAGCTTTAGAAAACTGTTTTTTGATAACAAAATCTAAAAAAATGTATAAAAACTTGAACCAATGGACTTGCTCAAAACGCCAATATTCTTCCTAGCTATGATGTATTGCGATCATCGAATGCTCAATTCGATGTTCAATCACAGATCTTTATTACCAATTTCTTCGAAAAAGTGCGATTCTTAAGATGAAAAAATAAAAAAATTTTGCTCTATTTTCTTAGTATGTTTTCTAGATGTTTTAAAAGGAAATTGTAATCTTTCAAATGTTTTTGCTTTTCACATTCAAAATTTTTAACCGATTTAAAAACAATGTTTTAGCGATTATTGGAAATTCAATATCCTTTTCGATTCACTCCATCTAACGTTTCTGGGACGAGGTTTGGCTCAAAACGTAATTGTACTGTACCGAAGATAAAAATTCTCACTAGCACCACCACCTTCACAGCTAAAAACATTAAAAAAACTAAAAAATAATTATAAAAACTTTGATTATTTTTTAAAATTATTTTATTCCAACTTTGAAAAAATTGTGAAGTCTTTTTGAAATTTCAAAAAAAAAAATTGTTTTTATATGTAAAAATTTTTAAAAATTATTTTATTAACAACAGTTGTTTACTATTTTATTGATTTTATTCCTTCTTTTAAGAAAAACAACACATATTGCGATTATCTCATATACTTTGGAACATAATAATAATTTATAAAAAAAATTGCCAAATTGGCTATGCCAATGAGCCAAGCCAAGCTTCTCTCAATCAGATAATAATTCAATTCCGCAAAATTGGTCATTGGTCAGCCCACAGTGCGACGGCTTGGCATATCTACCATTGATAAGCAGCACATTTTCTTTTAGAAGCTTCATACAAGCTAACCCGCTACTTGAGTCCCCTTTTCCTTTGTTTCGTCTTTTCCTAGCCAGCTTTATTATCCTTCCAAGACTAAATGATAGGTTTCCAATAGCCTGTAAAATCAAAAACAACCCTTGCATTTTAAAATTAAATAAGTGTACCACAATCCACGAGGTAACTAATTTTGTACCTCCCCCACATTGCCGACGAAGACAGCTGGATCAAACACTGGTTCCACACAGGTCTATAGTATTTCTTCCACAGGATGCAATTATCCGTTGTATGATACACGGTAACAGCTAGAGATGTAAGCCTTTGACAGAATGTGGGATATTCAACTAGAAATGGGTTTTTTGTAAAATTCCACCACCAAGGGTCTAACACTTTCTTCCACCTGATCGATGTCTTACATGGTTTGCGTTTGCAAATTAGTGGACACGTCTGCCCGATCTCGGAAATTTCGAATTATCCAATTAACTTCAAACTAAATGAGAGAACTGTGAAGTCTTTCATTCTTTCGAGAGAGATAGAGAAGAAATAAACACTTTAAAACAGGGCCGGCCAGCCCAAAGCCACCGGTCGCTGAAGTCATATGTGTTTTTTTCACACAGACGCGAGCCGAATTTATAAATAAAAGCAAATAAGCTGAAGTATTTGGAGCGCTCCAACAATTTCAAATTTTGTTGTTCTCTTCATTGGCCGGCCCTGTCGGCCCATAAAGCTTATCTTATTGAACTGTTTCCAGTTCTTTTAAGATCCCTGTTCAGATCTGTTAAATACAAAATACAAATTCAGAATGAACTAACTTTGCACTTTTAAATGAAAACCAAAGAATCGAACAGAAATCACTGGTTCTTTGGCAAAAAACCAAATATTTTGCTCCAACCAAAATAAAAAAAAAAAACCAAACCGGAACAGGCACCATCCCCATGGCCAACCAAATTCCGCTCAATCACTTCTGTTCCATTGCCCGCACTGAAATGGTCCCACTGTGGCACTCAACTAGTTTCCGTTATAATTGCAACAGACACATAAATAGTAAACTGCAATAAAAAGCGAACGCAGGGGCAAGGGGGCAGCGAGCTAGGCAAAAGGACCCATAAAAAGCGCGAATGGAGAGTCGCTGGCCTGGCAATGCCTTTTTGGCATAAAATAAAAGCAAAATGTTGTAAAACGATTGCAAAAGTGAGATTGGAAATTACCGACATACACACACACACACACACATACAGCTACTCTCCTGCGATACGTGCAAAAATTACAACAGCCTGGCCTGGCATGCAAACAAAGCAGGGAAAACGGAGAAGTTTCCTTTTTCTGGGTGCTAGACATTTTCGCATTACAATGCAATTATTTCGGGCTGCTTGAAATCTACCACCACCAGACCAGGCCAGACCAGGGCCACGACATGCACTGATTGCCCAAGAGTGGCCAAAGTTCCACCCCCAATATAGAAGGGGTTAACGATCGATGTGCCTCCCTCTGCCTGCTCTCTCATATTGCACTTTGAACTTGACTGACGTGCTGAAGAGCCAGCGAGCTGCTGACTCTGACTTGACTTGACTGCCGGGTTGGCTGGTATCGCGTGCTTGAAATAATTTTCGAAAAATGCCTCGTTAATGTTTCTATTAACGGATTAGAGAACGTTGGCCACGTCAATCAGGCACGAGGACCCAGCCATCGACCCGCCTGGCACAGTTTCTCCCTGTTTGCTGCTGCTGCTGTTGTTGTTGACTTTTCACGTACGTCAGCTTAGTTTCAGTTTTTTTTTTGGTTTTAGTCACACGTTATTTCTACGGTCGTTTGTTTTTGTTGTTAGCACATTGACACGTTTTGCATAAATTTGCATTCAAATATGTCATGAGAGTGTGTTTTTTTTTTGGCTTCATGTTTTGATTGAAGGTTGCTCAAAAAAAATACCAAAATAATTTGATAAAAGTATATTTATTATGCGGCATGTAGGGCATTAGTGGAAATTGCTGATATGAAAAGTGCATTAGTTCTGGACTAGTTTAAATGAGGCATAGTGAGGGTAAAGAGCTGTGGGTGCATTTAAGGACCTGTCCAATATATTTCTTCATCTTGCCATTATCTTTGGCATGCCTAACCTTTTCTTCTAAATGGAGCTTAATGATCCAAGTAATAATTGCTTAAGAAATGTCCGTCTATTTTATTTGGCATTCTCTTGGGATTTTGAGCGGTGTTTATCATTTGTACTCTCAGCTTCAAATTGTCTAGGCATTTGACCTTTTTGATATAATTGTTTAATTACTGTACACATCACATTTTCACAGTTAAGTAGTGCTCCTCACACATTAACTGTAGGGTTCCTTCTCTTGAGCCAAAACTAGAAGCACACAAGTCAAGAGATTGATAGAAGATCAGCTTGTATATTTGCCTGCAAAGCCAAGCCTTTATTATTTATGCATTTTCTAAGTTTGCAGACTTAAACCAAATGCAATAACATTTTTACATAATATGTATTCTGTTTGAGGTGTGGCCTTGAACCATAACTTAGATTTACTTGAATTTTATTTTATCGAGTCAAGTTCTCCACGCAGAGGTATTCAGCTACAAAATTAATAAATAAAAGGTTTGCAAACTCGCTTCACGATAAAGTCGTTTTAGTTTGCTATTGTATTTGTGATGTGAAGACTGACCTACGGAAGCAGCAAGATGGTTCAATCCTTCCAAAAATCGATCCAATCATGGCAGTGCCACAGCTCTTGTGTACGCGAACTTTCAAAAGAAATGATTTTGACTGGTTTCTTCAATTGCCCGACTTAACGCCTTCATACTTCTTTCTATTTGATCCAAGACGATCAACTTGCTCCATTCGCACTTAAACCATTTACTATATGCGAAATCGTGTTCTAAAATAACTGCTCTTAAAATGACATTCATTCGTCAAACGCGAGCACATAGCGAGCTCCCCACCAACATTATAATTAGGGTCTTCTCAGCTCCGCGTTCTGTGTGCGACGGGCTTTACACTCTATGAGTATCGTTAAGTTTGTTCTTTGGTGAACTTGACGATGTATTACAATTTTTTACAGTTTAACGAATACAAAATTACAGCCTGAAATTTTACAACTTAGCAGCCCTGCCCACTTATTTATTGAAAACTATTTCTAAGGTTGACATAAGACCTTCTAGTGTTTGTAAACACTTTGAAAAGTGCTGCCCATAAGATATAAAAAACGCTACCCATTTTGTGCCAGATTTTCATAGAGCACATTTTGCTGTTTCTTGCCAGCAATGGCGAAGAGGTTAAGGCCCATGAATGAACGGCATCAAGACCTAAGTGCTCTAGTCCCAGTTTGGGACATGTAATTGTTTTTTTTTTGTTTGCTCAAAATTTTAGAACAACTGAAGTTTGGAATTTATTAACGCAACTGTGCAATTTGATGTCAAAAATGCGTCAACCATAAAGAAGCTACTTGGTTTTCTGTTGGATTCCCCGAAAGTTTTTAATGTGAAACATCTTTAATTTCGGTGCAGACGATTTTAGTAGGAGTAAAATTTGATTTCAGCGTCACGTGACGCTGACGGCATTTATATTTTGTGCTGTTGTTTTGAGGAGTTTCCCGGCAAACACACACACACAAGAGAATGGGCAGAGGGGGAAAGCGAAGACCTAGGCGAGATGTTGAAGAGTGGCAACTGAGTAAGGTCTGGGAAAGATCTGGGTGGGATCTGGTGGTATTTGGGAGGAATTTGGTTGAAATCTTATTAGGGTGGTATCGGGCTGGGATCTGGGTGGTACTTGGGTGGGATCTGGGAGGGATCTCTGCGGAATCTGGGTGGGATCTGGGTAGGATCTGGGCGCGATTTGGGTGGGATCTGGGAGAGATCTGGGTGGGATATGGGTATGATCTGGGCGAGATCTATGTAGGATCCAGCTAGGTTGGATCTTAATAGGATCTGGGTGGTACCTGGGTGGGACCAGGGTGGGATCTGGGTTGTGGAACGGTGGGATCTTGTGGGAGGGACTGTGGTATCTGTGGTATCTTGGATCTGGGCTCTAGTGGATCTGGTAGGATTGGGTGGGATCAGGTTAGTATCAGTGGGATCTGGGTAGGATCTGGGTGGGAAAATGGTAAAATCTAGGTGGAATCTGGGTACGATCTAAGTGGAATGTAAGTGGGATCTAGCTATATTGGATCTGGGTAGGAGCTTTGTGGGTAACAAGACTTCCTGAAAAAATTAGAGAACACTGCAGCAAGTGATCTTGTTGCTGGTATTTCTACTCCCTGTTTATTTTTCTTCTTTCTAAAGAGTGCCATTAAGAGAGCTTGTGATTTGAAAATAAGTTATTAAACTAAGCATCATGTTTCACATCGAAGATTCGTGAGTGTTAACGACACTCACACCTTTTTTTCCGTTACACCTATGTACGTATTCTATCCAAACGTGGCACAGGTAAAGTAGCCGAAATTTCACAGTCGCGACGCGTCGCCGAGTTTGCCAATAAATTTACTTCAGGGTATTGAACTCATATCCTCTCCGGCGGCCATTGCCATTTTTGTAATTTTAACACATAAAAATTGGTGTACAGTTGTCGTATGGCAGCCCACGACATTTACAAATCACTTGCTATGGTAAGCTCGTTTCAGCGACCGAGAGATTTTTCTTAACCAAAACTTTTGATCTCTTAGTGCTAGGCAGTTGCAGCTGGCATGGCAGGCAAAAAACCTTAACCTAAAGCAAAAGCAAGAAAAAATTTTTCGTTGTCTTTCTTGAAGAGCGAACAAGTTTATTTTTTTTAAGTAAGTGCGGTTTTTAAATTTATTTAATGTCGGCAGCAAAAATGAATAAGAAACAATTTACTGAAGTGGACTCTGAACGATTAACAACATCATGAGCAAGGGAAACTTTAACACCACATACGAGCTGCCATTCATCGTAAGCTATCAATACTTTTTCGCAGACTGCTTAAATGTAATGTATTTATTGTATATTTAAATTCTATTTGATTTTTTTTTTTTTACTCTCCCTCTCCCACATTTTCCTCCTTTATTTCTAAATAGGAAATTTTTCACTTGCAAAATTAAGGCAAGAAAGAGGACTTTGTATTTCGCTTAAAAATAAGGGGAAAACGCTAATTTAAATAAATTATAGTTTTTAAAAAATAAAGTTATTCACACAGAATCCACCACAATATACTAATACTATTACTTAACTATTTCATAAAATAAAAGCATTGATGCGTATTTACAAATTGTGCACGAGCAACGTATTTATAAAACGTTTTGCTCGTATTTTTAAACGCTTACAAAACGTGTATTTTCATATGAAATTGTTTGCTGGGTTTGTTTAAAACAATTCGTTTGCATTGTTATATTTATTTTTGCAACAGTTGTTTCTTATGTTAATTTGCAAAAATGTTTAAAAACATCACAATTGAACATGTTAAAAATTTCTCAACGGGTTCTGAACAACCTAAATATCTCAAAGACTTATCTCAGCCTCTCTAAATGTGGGAGTTAGTGGCAGGTTCGGAAACATTAGGAATGTCTAAAAATTCAAATGTTAGGAATATGCTATTACGAGTGATGACTCCGCAGTAACAAATGTTAAAGCATTTTTTTATGGCGCTCCCGCTCCATATTGCTGAATACAAAGCTGCGCATCTTTAATACCAGTGTAAAGTCGGTGTTATTACGTAGCCCAAAAACCTGGCTAGTCTCTGATCATCGAGAATAGCAAATAATAATAAACATTTTTAAACGAAAATTGCTTTATTGATTTTCTTTCACACAAACCAATTTTCGAAGCACTTTCTTGAAGCACCTCCAAAACATGGGCTTTCAACGCATCAACAGCTTTGTATGGCGTTGAAAAACGTTCATCACGCAGTTTAATTTTGATGTTTGTGATGTTACGAAATCATTGGGTGATAGATCAGGGCTGTACGGCGGATAACCCCTCAAGTCAAATAGTCGCTTGTGTGACGTGATGTGTGAGCATTATCATGATGGAGAATGATTCGTCTCCTGCGGTTGGTTTTGCAATAATTGTTTTGCATTGAGTACTTCATTCAGTGGGGGATTTAAAATAGTGTTCATCCCACCAAATGTCCTTTCCCCCATTAATACTAAATAATAATAACTTAAATGTTAATAAAAATGCAGTTGGCTTTGCTATTGCCATTGCTAACTATTAACATAAGACTAAAGTTCAAGCATGATTTCACCCAACATTTAGGTGACTTTTGGCACTTCCGGCTTAATTTCCACGTTAGTTGCACACTTAAAACACAATCGAAAGTGTCGCCTTAGAACCCTATTAAAAATCTTTTAGAGCGCTCAAGTATAAAGCAGATGATGATGAAGTAGTAGTAGAAGTAGTGGAAGACGAGACAATGGCAGAGTCAGCTTTTGGGGAGCCCCTTCAGTGACTATAAAAACCTTGGACGAGGTGAAGCAGGAGGAACAACAACAGCGGCAACAACAACTGGGATGCAAGCGGACGGGCCAGGGTTGCTGTGGATGAAGATATTTATTTTAGGGATAAAAGGAATTCAGTAGGGCTTAAAAGTGCGGATGAGTGCCACTTCATGAGGCAGCGTAAGGAGCAAAAGAAACGACGACAAGGACGAGGAAAACACACGCGACAATGACGACGTCGACGTCGACGCCGAGGAGGTGGCAAGACAAAGCGAGAGTGCTCAAGAAAACACCGAAGAGTTGAAAATGACGTTAAAGTAAACAAGATGAAAATTAAAAGCAGAGAAAGGCAGCTCGCGGCTTGGGTGTTGGGATTTGATTTAAAAATGGAGTGGTATTTAAATAAAAATCTTGTTGCATATTTACGTGCGCAGCGCCCAAAAGCAATTTGAGTGCAGCTTAATTGTCGCTGCCAACGGCAGTTGGTAACGGTAGCTGCGAGGGGACACTCTCGGAATTTTTTCGGCTTTTGTGTGGACTCTTTTGAATAATTTAAAAAGTGCCAAAAAGTATGCAAATGTTTTGTCGTTTCCAACTAGCAACCGTGTGCTCTCTTTCCAGTAAATTTTTTTATTTTGTTGTATGTTGAGAAAGTGTTGCGTGGTTCAGTTCAAAAGCGAACTACTGTGCTTTGATTAAGGATTTAGTATATTAAATTTAGCTAGTTTAATGATGTATAAGCCTTTTGCAGCTGAGTTTCCCAGCTGGGAACTTCTTTCATGAGTCTGGGACTTCTCATTCCGCGCTTCAATGTAAGCGCCTCGATGTCCGTTTGCCTCCGAGTATCACAAAACAAAGATCACCGACCGAAATTTTGGCCAAAGTCCCAATTTTTTGATTGGGAAACTGGATAAAACGACTGTCGAAAATGATTGTGAATACATACAGCTATTTTATGGCAAAATTTTGAACCTTTCTACAAAATAGTTTATGAATGGCAGCCGGTCAAAGTGCATTTTTCTTGAAATTGCTGCAACAAATTAAAAAATTATAGTCAAAATTAGGAAAGCAACAGCTGCCGCAATTTGATTTCTTACCTTCGACTTCGGACTAAAAAACTTAAAGAAGTTTCCGTTCGTAAGCGTTTACATGACAAATGGAAAAAATTTGTGGGGTTGTTTTTACATATGTCAACTTTGCGTTAACAGGTCCCAAAAGTACCCCTCTTAATTTTCTTGCCATATTATTATTATCATTTTCTTTGAATAATGTACTAAGGCTGGAGTTATGCGCTTTTGCGCGGTGTTGCTTTGAATTTTGATTAAGTTGCTGTTAAAATTATACTTCCATTTGTAATCGAGCATGTACTTGTAAACTGTCAGCCGAAAAGTTTGCTTTTTTCTTAACTTCACATCAAACAATGGCGCATGTGTTAAATGCGGGAAGAGAATTTCCCCCACTAACAACAGAAGGGCCGATACGGGCACGCATACACTCAAAGCTTCAGTGATTTTGGCGTTTGCTGCTGATCTCAGATTTTACTACAAGCCTACCTTTGGGACTCCAAAGCGGTCATAGCAGTTTTGTCATGAGGTACCTTCTGCCAGCTCATTGAAGATAGGCCAAGACTGCTGATGATTGAACTAGGAAATTCATGAAGTAGCGTTATACCATCAACCAGCCTCCTTTGTGGTGTTTTGCCTGGCTTGTTTTAGAAAATTTATGAACGAAATCATAACTAAATGACCTAGAGCCTGCTAAAAAGTTCTACGATTGATTGATTATTATCAAAAAGGTCACTAAAAAAATTAAATTGTGTTAATTAATTAAGTTCATTTTGTGGTTTTAAGTATTAAATCTAAAGAGCAGGTAAAATAGATTGAAAAATCGTTGAGGGTAGTCAGATTAACTGAAAATCCTCTACAGGCAGTCAAAGTAAGTTACTATTTGGATTAATTTCTTATTCACAGACATATCATGAAAAATAATTTGTTTTTAGGTTTCTGGTAGTTATATATAGTTTTAAGCAAGAATTGGGTGAAATCCAATTGCAAGGTTTTTTTTCTATACTTAAAAAACGAAAAAATTGAAATATTTTTCAACTTTGATTTGGATTATCAATATCCCATTAATTTTTTTGTTGCTTTCAAAATTATGCGCGTTAAGTTCAATCTTTTAAGATCATGAGGATCTAGGCAGATGTAGAAATGCCAGAGTTTTGGCCAAAAAATATGATTTCTGGCCCACAGTGCAGTATAGCTGTGTTTCTTACAACATTAGTTTAGCTTGCCACAACGTTGCCAAAAGTTGTATGTGCAAAGTTATTAACGAAAGTATGCAAATTAATTTGTAACTAACACTTCTTGCTACAACTTGCTCCTTTTCGAGCAAATCAGTTTTTTTGCAGCTGAATTCCGGCTTAACTTGAAGATATTACATGAGAGAAAGATTAAAAAAGAATTTTGGCCTTGGTAACGTCAATTACAAAAAAAGTTTTTTAAGTCTTATTTAGAGCTAATAATAATAGTACGAACCGTTTTAGCCAATCGAACAGATTGGTTGTATGGCAAATAAATAAATAAATAAATAACGCCGAATTGCACAAAATTGGATAAGTCACTGAAGGAGCTTAAAATATGTGTACAAACTGAAATTCAATTCAATAGCTTAAAAACTGACAAATTTGGTGCAAGTCGGTCAGATCGGCCTAATGGCAGTTTTATAAAATGATGATCCAAATCGAACCTAATTTTGTAAGTCGAAAGCTTAATTTACGAAAACAAACCAAATTTCAGCTCAGCAGGATGAAAAACAACAAAGTAAGAGCTAATCTGCTTTATCAGTTATGTGGCTGCAGGACTAGCTGAAAGCAGCGCTGCGCTCGCTGCGGCAGCGAGCTTTCTTTTGGTCATAACTTGAGTATTGTGCTACTGATCTTTATCATTCCTTTTGCAAATCGATAAATAATCATGATTACTAAATTTCTATGAAAGATTCTTACAACCAAGGCTGCAAACCGGTCCTAAAATACCCCGTAGAACCGGTTTGGTTCTGGGATTTTTTGGTCCGACGAACCGGAACATGAACTGAACCCCCAAATATTTTGGACTCCTCAAACCTGAGCCCGAACCGGACCACTTTTTCGAAAAAATTTGGTTCGGTTCACCAAATAATGTAGTTTTTCCAACGCATACAGAGAAATATAGAAAATAAGGAATCTGACTTGTAAAATTCAAGAAGTTCTCCAATCCTACGACGAAGTAAGCTCCAAATTATCTCAATAGAATACCTGGAGGATTCTATAACTACTGTTTGATGTGCTGCATACACTCTAATATTAGATGTTAATGATTTTTTTACGCACAATTTGATATTACAGATGCCCAAAATTATACGACACCCCGAAAATTTTATTTTCGACCCTCGTAGGAGAATGTGAAAGCATAATACAACGAAATCAAGTATGCAGAATGAAAGCTTAATGAATTCTGCTTAAAATCTGATATTCTTATCTCTGATTGCATCTCGCGTTTTCAAGTAGCGGTTAAAAAAGCAAAAAGTTCGATTTTTGTCATGTCTGCAAGTGTATCAAAATTATACGACACTTGTCAATTTGTTGGATTTGGTTAATTATTTATTCTTATAATGGTACATAAGCAATAGTTAATAATTAATAGAGCCACCTTGAGCCTTTGCCACCTCGAAAAGTCTCTTAGGCACTGAACTCACTAAATTTGTAAGTAAATTTTGGTCCAAAAGAGACCATTGAGCCAAAATTTCGCTTTTGAGGCTTTCGACTTTCTCAAATTTGTTGTTATTGGCGTAAACTCGACTGGCTAAGATACCCCAAATGTTCTGAATTGGGTTTAGGTCAGGGGAGCACGCTGGCCAATCCAAAATATTTATATGGTGATCATTTAAGAAGCGCTGGGTCTCTCTGCTCTTGTAAAAAGATGCATTATCTTGCATAAAAACAAGATCTCTTTCCATATTTTCTTCCAAAAATGGCAGAAGACGATCCTCCAATACCTTTTTTGTATTCTCCACTGTTCATCCTGGAGCTTGTGAAGCACAGATCAAGCGTTCCAGACGCATGAAAGGCTCCCCAAACCATTGCAGATCCGCCTCCGAAATTGCGTTTGGAAAACATAAGTGGATCCTTACGCAAATCTCTCCAATAGTGCCGAAACCCATCTGGGCCATCAAGATTAAATTTTTTTTCATCAGAAAAAATTATCTAAATGAAAAATATTGAACAAAGCTGTATGAACAAAATAAAGTTAAAATTTCATAACGAGGACCAGTTTCTCTCCAAGTTTTTTTTTCCACAAATTGAAGTCGTGCTGTTTTGTGGTGCGGCTTCAGGAACGGAGCCTTCTTTAAGACTCCTCTGACAATGCACTCCGATGATTGCAGCGTCCGCCAAACAGTCATCCGTGACACAGGCTTACTGCAACATGCGGCAAGTGTGGAGCACGAAGAAAACGAATTGCTAGCTTTAAGTATTATGCGACTTTTTCGCGGTCAGACAACTTGGGTTTTCTTCCAGAGCTATGCTTCACACCATATTCATCCGGATTGCTCAAAAATTTGGTGATAACACAACGTGTTCGACCGATTTTTTCCGATATTTGGCTTGCATTAAAGCCAGCATCGTTGTAGGCTCTTATCCTTCCCTTTTCCTCGTCGGATAACAAACGTCCACGCGGCATTTTATTACAAATTCATTAAATTGATAACAGAAATGTAAAAAAAATTAATTGAAACCAAACCTTTCTCTCCAGCCGCAGTAATTGAAATGTGTCGTATAATTTTGATACACTTGCAGACATGACAAAAATCGAACTTTTGTGCTTTTTTTACCGCTACTTGAAAACGGGAGATGCAATCAGAGATAAGAACATCTCATTTTAAGCAGAATTCATTAAGCTTTCATTCTGCATATTTGATTTTGTTGTATTATGCTTTACCATTCTCCTACGAGGGTCGAAACTAAAATTTTCGAAGTGTCGTATAATTTTGGGCAGGAGTGTAGTTCAATCATAAATCACACTTAATCAGCAGGTAAAATCTGCAATTAAATCACAAATAACAATTGTATCCGCTGAATTTGTGCCCAATGTTAATAACTTAAACTTAGCAGTTCTCAAATGTTGTACATGTCAGCGAATAAAATTTGACAACTAAAAAATTACATTATTAAAGTATGGAATATTACTTAAGAAATAATTATTCTTTTAAATGTAATGTTTAAAACTGCAATCTTTTATATTCAAAGCGAACCGAGGTTTGAACCAAAACCGGGTTTCAGCGGTTCCGAGAACCGGTCCGCGAACCGGACCTTTGGCTTTACAACGGGTTCGAACCCCCAGACCGAACCTTCTACAAAATTTTAGAGGTTTGCAGCCTTGCTTACAACCTATCAACAAAACTGTGTGAGATCGGATGATGTATGCAAATTGCTTTGGCGGGAGGGGCGTGCCTGCACGTATAAGAGTTTATGTCCCATAGATGTCAAACCTCTATCTCTTACCATCTCTGCGATCTCTTCTTTCATACGGACAGACAGATGGACGGACGGACAATGGCTATATCAACTCGGCTGTTGATGCTGATCACGAATTTATTATACTTTATACTTTAGCATAAACTTAATATACCCTCTGTACCTGTGGTACAGTGTATAAAATCTTGCGTGTAGAGGGGTAGTTGGTGCTGGGTTTTTCGAAAAGATAGGAAACTAAAGAAGTATTCGACGACTTAATCCAAGGGTAATTGTAATTTTTCAATGGCAATGGCTGCTTTACAGCATGATGGATTTCGTGATTTCTTTTACCAACAACATTTAAACATTACATTTTCTATTGAACACCAAAACAAATTTTGCGTTTTTTTTACGTCGAAGTTAGCTTTGCCTTTTTTTTTTTTTTTTAATTTCGCACAGTTTAAGTAAAGGACTCACCACTTTGGAAATATGTTTTTAATATTTCCTAACTTTCTTCAAGCGAATTGCGACCCATTCCGAAAATGTCAAAGTTTTTACTAAACATTAATCCCCTTCCGTATGACATTTGTCGTTTTTAAAGTCAAATAATGAAAAGTTCAAATTCCAAACACTAGATGGACCACCCTGTGCTAAAGCTCCATCAGCCATGATCATCATTGTGCCGTATCTCAAAGTGACCAATGCGTAACCTTCTTTCCCTGGTCACACATACCAATGACATTATAATGACGACAATTGACAATGAAATACGTAAAGGATTCTTCTTTTTTTTTTTGACCAAATCAAAAGCACCAAATGCCAATAAAGAAAGACAAAGACGAAAAATAGTGAGAAATACAAATCAAATGTACCGCAAAACTGAATGAAGTCAACAAAGGGATGCCATCTGTGTGTGTGGACAGTGTGTCTCAGCGTGTCTCTCTGTGTGTGCCCCTCTACCCCGAGGGTCGAGTGAGAGTGACAAATAAATTGGCGATTCCCATGGGTACACAACGCAGCAGCAGCAGTAGCTATACGAGATTTGTTTTGGACGGATGGACGGAAGAGTGCAGGGGAGAAGAGGGGGTTGCATTGTCAAATGTTCACTTTACATTTGTTCTTGTTAAGCACACATAAGTTGAAATATTCCAATTGAGTAACTTTCATTATTGCAACAACAACAAAAATCTGCACATTCTGTTTATAAAATACAAAACAATGACAACAAAATTTCAACTCATTTAAATTCTGGACTGTAATAAATTGCTTGCATAATTTCTATAGATACGAGTTGTCTCTGTTCCCCCCTTGCCACGTCCTTCCGCTCACAGGAATTTTGTTTAGTTAGTTTAGATGGATGTTTCGAGTGTTGGATTGAATTTCCAATATATTTTATGCATTTTAAATTGATTTAAATGTCACAAAACACTGTGGTAAGGGTAATAAAAATGATGTCATAGAGAATTTAGGCTTTAAGTGGAATTAAGTGGAATTAAGGGTAATTTGTGAATTATGTTAGGTAATTATTATGACCATTATAAGTTTTATGACTTAGTTAAGTCTCTTATCCGGTAAGTCGTCTATAAAAATAGAAAATAACAATAAGCCAAAAATACAGGCATCTGTGTAAATTTGTTAATATTTAAGACATGAAGGGATTTGATCATGCTTGAGGAAATATACAAATCAGACGAAGCAAAGTCGAATGCCATAATTAAGAGATTAGGTAGAACTAAAGAAGTATTATTTTGGAAAGTGATGTACTTTTTCTACTTTTGCTACTAATTGCAAACGTAGCCATTTATTTGAACGCAGTTGTTGTCGAAGTTGGCGGCCCCTGGCGGCTATGTTGTTTTGTTGAAGTCTCTTTAACTTAGAACTAACTTAAAAATCAAGCCATTCGGGATCAACTCAAGCCAAAGGTTTACTACGGAATTGCTCAAACCAATGACAAGAGGGAGGGACACGAACGACCTCACCACCACCCAATTTTTTGTATACCCTTCCAGATGGTATATTAAAATTGTATGGACGTTTGTAACGTATAGAAGAAAGCGTCTCCGACTACATAAAATATAGATATTCTTGATTAGCATGAGGAGCTGAGTTGATACGCCACGTTAAATATTTAGTTTGAAGCACAGATTAGGTTTTAGTTCGGTTTATTGGAGTCGGCGTGTTGCCGGTAAGAATGATTGTCACAGAATGGAGAAGAGCCAAGTGAGTGTGTGTGTGAGTTAGAGATGTAATATATAAAAAGGCGGTAGTATCGCGCATCGATAGTTGTCAGTGATGTTTAAACTAGTTAGATGAACTGGATCTGTGATTGGAGCTGGATGAACTGGGACTGGAACTGGAACTGCCACATAGTTAAAGTAGTGCCGCCATCTATTGCTGAGTTTGGGAAAAGTCTCAGCTAGGAATATTCGAAGAAAATCATTTAAAACCTTAGTTTATATGAATTATACAATCTGCAAGGGTATATAACCTTCGGTCGAGCCGAAGTTAGCTTTCCTCTATTATTTTTACTCATTTTACTGGGATTTCAACTCAGGACCTCAATGAATTAACATAAGGACTCCTTAGTTAACACTCATATCAAGCTTTAGCAAGAGATAGCCACCGAATTGTGCTAGAGAATGTGGGCAGATGGTACTTAGCACCTCAGCGGTTAACAAGGTCTGTGATTGAGTGAACAAGACATTGGCTTAGAATACGTCGAGGTCGTTTGATCAACTCCACGTAGAAACAAAATTTTTAAAATATTTTTTTTATTTGAAGGCGTTTTTTTATTGTTATATTTCGTTAATTGTATGTCTTTGTGTTATATAAAGCCTAATAATTCCGTTTGAATTCTAAGTATTCTTTGCTATGGAACAGAGGTGCCAGCACTAATGAGGAAAGTATTTTTAAATTAACCACAAGGAATAGAAAGAGAGTCTAAGAAGACGACGCTCATGTAAGTATTTGTTGTTGCGTTTGATTTTGCAAAAGGCAAACGAGAAAGTTAAATGAGAAAATATTCAAAGTTGTTGTTGCAACATTATTTGGTTTCATTTGCTGTCATTTCAGTACTCCTTAAAGTTTCTGTCTAATGAAAATGTTGAACCAGGTGAAGACTAAATTGCTCAACCATTTGGAGCTTATGACGCTATTTGTTTCTTGAAAAAAGCTAATGTTTCCCCCTCTTGGACTTGTCGTCGAAATATTTAGGTTAAATTTGAATGAGCCAAAAATTTAAAGAAGTATTTGCTATTTGGGGATGCCACAAAAATTTCTAGAGATTTTACCGACGGTTGGTTTGCAAGTCTCTCGAAAAATTAGTAAGTGCCACAGAACTTCGAGAGATTTATTTTTCTTATTAGAAAATCTAGTTAGAGCACCAGATGTTCCAATTGAAGTTCAATTTTTAAAATTTTAAATTTTAAGTTATGGAATAATTTGATGTTTAAATCAAATTTTATGATTGTGTTATATGTTTTATGATGCATTTTTTGAATAATAATTTAAATTTAAGTCATATTCTTCATAAATAAAATGCAAAAATTAAAAATTAATTAAAAACTTGAGATATAACTTGCAGCTCTTAATATGCTGGATGTCAAGTAGATGGCGACAACATTGACTAGTTTGGTAGCTATGCTAAATCTCCTAAAAAAAAAACGGGAGGTTTGAAACCACCCCAAAGAAATTACTGTGGCATCTAAGAATTGGAATTCGGTTGAAATTTGGTAGGAAGAAGTTTCTCTGGCACCCCCTATTATGACGAAATCTCAACCTTCCCTTTGGTTTAGCTTAAAACTGAGAGAAACTTATTTTTGCTTGGGTCTGATCTTTTGTAAGATTGTTTCGACTCGTACTGTCAAGAAACCTGGGAATCCTGGTGACAATAGTGTTGCCATCTATTGGTCAGTTTTGAAATTCCTCCAACAAGCAATTTTCAAACCAAGTAGTGGCGCCATCTTTTAGTCAAGCTATGAACAAAAGAAAGCTCGCTGCCGCAGCGCTGCTACTGCAGGTACATAGTATATTACAGGAAGGCTAGACCGACTTTCGTTCTTGTTCTTATAAGTTTTTGAGAGATTTTAGTTCAAAAAACAAAGATATTTTAAGATTTGACTTTTAGCCATTTTTTTAGCCTTTTCCTACATCTCGCTATATTTAACTTCGGACATCATATTCTGGCAACACTGGTGCATTAGAGAGCGGTCGAAGAGTGAATTGATTTCTTAATGGGTTTGGTTGGAAAATGGTTTTTAAATATGCTGCATATATTTTGCCCTATCTTCATCGCTGCGAGTCTCTCTTTGATCTCTGATTGGCGTTTTTAGTCTCAATTTGTGGTTTAGTTGGGGTGAGCTTTCCATAATGGAAATTTAGAGCTTGTAGTGAACTGTAGTTCAAAATAATGCCTTTGGGCTTGTATATCATCGTCCTTGATGGCTTTGGCATGGCTGTTTTTAGCATTTGAGTTGCCGTTGGTGATCAGCAGTATAGCCATTTACGCCTGAAGCATCGGTTTTCTTGGATAAGTTGTTTGTCTTTTTACGTACTTAGTTCTCAGTGTAGTTCGTCTGGTGAGATGAGCGATCACTAGTGTGAGGTTACTCAAAGAGTTGAAAAACCACCAGTGAGTCATCAGATCGGGTCTGCCGATGTTGTAAATGTAGGTAATTCTTCTTGCTATTAATTAAAATTAATTTGGTCTTATTGTTTTGGAATGCAAAGAAACTCAGTTTTTTTTCAAAAGACGCAAATTGTCTTAAAGAATGGTTAACATTATTAAAATAATTTCTTTGTAGTTTTAAGCATTTATTTTAATTTTCTATTACTTTAAACTCTGCCGACTCTACAGTCGATTTGCGGGACTCAGAACAGCAATCAAAACCCCGGGGTAACTGACTTTAACACCATTCAAATTCTTGCCCTAGTCCCTGATCCCATTTGCAATTGTCCCTTAAAAGAAAACATACAAAAAAGAAGACCAAACCCAAGTTTTTTTGATATAATGGAAAATGTAAATTTTTCTACGTCAAAAACTTGAATAGCCATCTCACCCCGTTCCATGGGCCAGGCAAAAATGCTAATTAAAGTCAAAACGCAATGTTGCGGAAAAATGTTTACAGCCCTGGTAGAGAGTCTGTTGGTTTTGAGCAGAGGACTCTGTCGCCTGAAAACTTCAAGGTTCCTACTTGTATTGTTGTACACTACTCGTGGTGGGGCTTGTTGTCCTTTGGGCATTGTTTTTTGTTTGCGGCATTTAAATTTTAAAGCACAAAAAGTAACAAAAAATTATACTCGATTTAATTTTCCAGTCCAGTTGTGTTGTATGTGCTGTCCTTTTCCCTCCCTCTGTTACGGCTCGTCGTTAGCTTGGCTTCGGCTTTACAGTGTCAAGTTTTGGGTTTTGAGTTTTGGGGTTCCGGTTTCACAGTTGACGTTATGCATTGAAATTAATTAAATCACAGTCGCCTCTGCCACGTATTGTTGTTGTGTCCGCTGCTGGTGTTGTCAACCAAACACCAAAGCAACGAGCAAAACGCGTTTGTAGCCTTTTAATTAGTTGGTGGCACCCAGGCAGAGCCCAAGCCAGAACGATGGACCCTGGCAAAATGGTAAAAGTAAGTGGAGTAGGTTCGAGACACCAAAGAAGCTAGTAAATTTTACAATCGTTGATTTATAGTGGGGTGTGTGTGTGTGTGTGTGGATGGGTTGCTAGTCAGTTGAGGGGCCTTAAAGGGTTAATCCTGGGGGAAAAGTGAATGGACTGTTTAAGGATTTTGGGTTTTCCAAATGCCATTAAATTGTTATGCTGAATGCCTTTGAGAGTTATGGAGAAAGTAACAAAGAATTCGTAGACATATTTTTCCACTGTCCACTCTTTAATATTGTCTCCTTCTTCTTTTCCATTTCAGGTAAGTTCTTTCCTCTCTCATCAATCACCACCAAATTCTGCTTTTACGTAAGTGATTTATTTAATTAAATAAATATCATAAATACTTCAATTTTATGTACTTTTTCCACTCACTGACTTGCAAAAAATAATAAAAATGAAATTGAAATCAAGCAATTTCTGCCACACCAAGCCACAGCAATCAAGTCAGCGTAACTGAAAGCCTCAAGTGGGCCGCATCTCTGGGATGGGGGCGTGACTGTTGACACCAAACGCGTGCAAAAGGAAATCCAACACTAATAACGCCTAATGGGACCTCCTCACTTCGCCATGTAATTTATTTTAAGCTATGAAAAAAATATACAAATTTCATGTAAATTAATTTTTTCTTTCTGGCTTTTTCCCCGCTTCTTATTATAATTTTGGTTTTTTATTATCTTTTGCGGTCTTCATGTTGTTGCTGTTTTTATTTTATGGGAGCATCCCAAAATTTGTTGGCCCTCTCTCTCTCTCTAAGTATATTAAAGTCTATTTGGTTGAGGATTTTTTGACTTTCGTGTCATTTATGCGCGAAATTTATCACCTTCTTCTTTTTCCTGTTTTTGTGTTGATTTCATTATTTTGCGGTTTTGGCTAAGGCCGAAACGATTAAAGCCAAATTGTTCGACTCTGTGGGTCATTAGCGAAGGAGCCAGCCAGCCAGGCAGCCAGCCTTGTTGCCATTTTTGCTTATCTTCCATTTTTGTTCTCCTGGTTTTTCGGGAGTGTTTTTATGTGTTATTGTTGGGCTTTCGTTTTCACGCTTTGTAAACTTTTTTTTTTGAGTTGAGAAATTGAAAGTGTTTTTCATAAAATGTGTTGGCCAGAGGCGATCCAGGCACTTGAAAGTGTGAAAAATTCATATTTTTAAAGGTTTTTTTTGTGGTTTTTAATTTGTTGTAGTAAAGAGATAAGGAATTCAAGAGTTTTTGTACAATTTTATTTATTTTTCTTTTCCTAGATTTAAACTGGGAGAATCTGAAGACCAATTTTTAAATACACTCTTGGTTTACTCGGCACAGAAAGGGTTACGTTTTAGTTGTAAATATAGTGAAGTACGAGTGACTAGCTCCTTTTCTTGAAGCAGGTTGGTTTTCATTGTGGCATTGGCTTTTAATACATTTTGGTTTTACGCCCAAGCAACATACTGAAATATCATATGATTGTGGGCTGCTGGGACTTTAAATTAATTGTTAACAGACTGAATTTGGTTTATTTTCCATCTGAGTGCTACAATTAATTAAATACTTAGTTTTATGGGGATTGTGGTCCTTTTTATACTCTTTCAAAAGACATTATAATTTGGCTTAGAAGTGACGAGTATTGGCCATACAAGCGCATTGCAAGGGGAATTTTCATTGTTGATCTTCGGTTTAACATGTGTGTGCATGATAAATCGTAGTTCTACATCGGACATTGCCTGACATTCACTGGTGAATTCTTTGGTACAGCGCTATTTGGACGGTTTTAGTACGCAGGAAGTTGGAACATGCTGCTGGTTCAGCTCCTTCTCCACAATAAACGCAACACCTGAGGCTTAAACTGAATGACTCACTCATACCTGCCATACTCAGGCCATAGGTGTTTGTTCAGCAAATTTGGGGATCTGACGTATAGCCCCTTACACAAGGCTAATTTAGATATTTAACAAACATTCTGATTTAATATTGAATTATAATCCTCACCACACAATAGCTTCTAAAACATTTAATTTAATTCTTTTAACGTTTTAAATTCTCTTTTTAATTCATTATATAAAAACAATATTTTTCTTAAACACATCTTGTTGCCTACTGATGTTCTTTCTGTCGGTTGGTAGTCTGGTCCCAAACCCAACAGCATTAACAAACAAAAAGTCGGTCAAGCCCGACTATATTTATACTCTGTACCTAGAGTAAGAGATAAATGCAGAGCTGCTGCTGCGCTCATCTCTGAGTTTCTTTCTCTCCCCCTCTCTCTCTCTCTCTCTCTCTCTCTCTCTCTCTCTCTCTCTCTCTCTCTCTCTCTTTATCTAAGATTGTACGTTGGTTGTGCATGGGTGGGAGGGGGTGGAGGGGGGGTGATTCACTTATTTGCTCATAACTTGAGAACCGCTCATCCGATCTTTATCATTTCTTCGGCAAATTGATGCATATTGCTAATGACTAACTATCTCTAGAAGGTACAAATCATCTATCTACAAAACTGTGGGAGATATGACGTTTTATTCAAAATTGCGGGGGCCGGGAGGGGGCGTGGCAAAAATTGAAAATAAACTTGATCTGCCTGCAAGTATAAGAAGCATTTGTCCCATACATGTCAAACCTCTATCTCTTACCATCTCTGAGATCTGTTTGTTCATACGGACGGACAGACGGACGGACGGAGACGGACAGACGGACATGGCTATATCGACTCGGCTGTTGATGCTGATCAAGAATATATATATACTTTATAGGGTCGGAAGTGATTCCTTCTCCCTGTTACATACTTTTGCACAAACTAATTATACTCTATGTACCTTCGGTACAGAGTATAAAAATTGTCGCTCCGAACTGGCAAGCTTATGACGTACTGCTATTAAGTTCATGGTTCTTCTCGATGTGGCAAATCTAATCTTGTCATACAAATATGTTGGTTCTCTGGTATATATAATCTTTTGCAGGAAAATTAGTGATCTGTATATTGTGAATGATTTAAAGTCAAACCGTACATTTGACTAGAAAGAAGTGTAATATGGTCAGTTCGTCTTTTATTGTATACATATCTAGCATATTATTAAACGTAACATTAAATCTTCTTTGGGAGGCAGCATCACAGTTTCCAAATATTTCAAGCCCATAGCAGCGAGGGTATCAAGTATGTCTGCGATTAAAAGTCTAAGGTACGTCGGAATAATTTTGCGTCATGGAAAGTTGTCTTAGTACTCCATACGTTTTACCAGTTGCCCTTGTCAACGTGTTCACTCCAAGATAAAGTATCATTGAATGTTATACCAAGGTTAACTGTCTGAGATTCATATTTTATAGGCTTGTTCATAATTTTCAATTAGGAAGATCAGTTGTATTTAAGGATTTCTTGACATTACAATACACTTGCACTTTGCAGGATTGAGTGACAGTCCGTTACCATTTAGCCCAACCAACAAGCTTAACACACCTCTATTACAAACATCACACACGCATTTATAGCGAGAGGACGACTACCACATTTGAACATCATCGGTACATGTGGACATTACAATTAGACAACATATCTGAGAGGTCATTTACATACAAAGAAACGAAGGGGGCCGGGGACTGAGCCCTGGGGAACACCACGAGTTAGCAAAGTAGACGATATTTCAGACTCAGGTAGCCACTGCCTGACTTCTGTCAGATAAATATGATTTTATTAGTTTAATGGCTGTGTTAAGGTCTAAAAAATTTATCAAGTTTAGTTACTAGGATTTAATGATTAACAGTATCAAAAGCTTTGCTGAAATCAAGTAAGTCCTGAAAATGTTACATCGCCATAGGTCATTTGCCTTCGATCATCCTCCGTAATACGACTGTGCCGTGGGCAGCTTCCGTTTTTCCTATATCCTGACTGATTTATTATTAAGCAATAATTTATTGGTCAAAAACTACTTATTTGCTGAGCCATTAAACTTTGGATAAAGGGAATTGGTCGTATTCATTGTAACCTTTGAGGGTAGTTTTTGCCAGTTTCCAAATTTCGAAAGTGAGGCAAAGGACGTGTTCATTATAGGGTTATGTAAGGAATATGCGGAAGGATAATCTTCCGAAATTTTGGATCAATATCAATGTCCACTGACTTAAAAGACAAGGACGCCAGGACAAAAGAAACAATCACAAGAAATAAGATAAGAATAATAGGGTTCATTTCCGATGGACATTTGTTGGAATGAAACCACGGTTTTGCTAGGTCTCAATATTTTCTTTTTCAAGAAAACGTACGAAGCAGGTCATACTTAAAGCCATTGTCATCATACCAATATGAACTTGGTGTATCACGATGCGGATCATCTTGAGCAGAATGTTCAATGAACGCTCAGCCAGCAGGTTCAAAAACCGACAAACACCATAAATAGATGGTTCAAATAGCATCATCCGTATCTGATCTGTCCTCTTGCAATGTCACTTTTTTCAGCCGGTTGGCAATCTGCAATTTCTGTCTTTGTTATCTTGTAAAAACAAGTGAGAGAGTCGGTCAAGCCCGACAATATTTATACTCTGTACCTATAGTAGGAGCTGAATGCAGTGCTGCTGCTGCGCTCATCTCTAAGTTTCTCTCTCTCTTTTTTTTTTTTTTTTCTAAGATTGTGCGGCGTTGGTTGTAGAAAGGGTTGGAGGGGGGTGGGGGGGTGATTTACCTCCTATAACTTGAGAACCGCTCAACCGATCTTTATTTCTTAGCAAATCGATACATATGGCTAATGACTAACTATCTCTAAAAGGAGCGAATCATCTATCTTACAAAACTGTGGGAGATATGACATTTTTTCAAAATTGCGAGGGCGGGAGGGGCGTGGCAAAAATTGAAAATAAACTTGATCTGCCTGCAAGTATAAGAAGCCATTTGTCCCATACATGTCAAACCCTCTTCTTTTACCATCCTGAGATCTGTTTGTTCATACGGACGGACAGACAGACAAACGGACAGACGGACATGGCTATACCGACTCGGCTGTTGATGCTGATCAAGAATATATATACTTTATAGGGTCGGAAATGATTCCTTTTGCCTGTTACATACTTTTGAACAAACTTAATATACTCTATGTACTTTCGGTATAGAGTATAAAAAGTAAGCTCCGTATCAAAAATCTGAAAAAAACATTCATTGATGTTTATTGAAAAGAAAACCAACTCAATCACGGTAAAATCACTTGTTCTTGGTTTAAGCATATAAAATTCTAACTTTTCCGTAGCACACTTTTTAGAGCTTGCATTGTAAGTCTACATTGTTCTTAATCCAAGAAATTTTGTGCTTGAACTAAGTACGACCTTTTCCCAAATTTTTCGACTAACTGTAAGTACGAAATCTATTTGATTCAAGAATGTTTCTCATTTTAATAATATTATCAGTCGTTTTTCTATTATAGATTGTTTCGTTCTTAGTTTAAGTAAATCCAAGAACAAAACCTAATTGAAATTGTAAAATTCTATCCCATTCGATCTAGAACTCTGCCGGTCGTTTTTTTCTGAGTGTGGGGAGGCGCTTTTGTCGTTAGAAACTGATCCTCGACTCTAAGTCAATGACAAGAATTTGTTAAGCGAACCAAGATTAAATACATATCTTACGATGGAGTTAATTGTCATCTGAAGCCTTTGCAAGCAGTTTGCATCAATACTACCAAATATTTGTATACCATAAAATAGAGTCGGGATTACTCAACCAAATCCTGAGATGAAGAGGAAGGAGTTTTTGAGTAAGCGGCCTCGGGGTATTATTAAATTGGATTCACAGGTTTGTGGTATCCTTAGCATATTCCAGCGAAACATTGTCTGTTGTCAGCTTCGGCAGAAGATCACCGACATGAAGAGCCTTCTTGTAAACAGACTTCGACTTTTTAGAAGTTAGCCCCAAACCACAAGATCCCCTCTTCAATTTCTGACACACTCATACTCTCATACAGCCTATGGACATCACAGCCTATCAGACACTCAGGAAGGCCGTTGATATACACAGAAAAGAGTAAGGGCCCAAGAACTGATCCTTGAATACCACGAGTCAGAAGTAAGAAATCTGACATACAAGACCCCGTGACCACTGCTTCAAAGTCAAGTTTTCGAAAATCGACTTTATAAACCCTTTATTGGTCCTAACTCCGTTATTTATTAGCCGATCCCAAATGTCCCTAAATTTTCTTCATTTTTTATATTCGAGGGTCTATTTTTGTAAAAAATATTATCGGATCTGCTTGAAAGTCTCAGGAACGCTTTTAAGACCTTAATATAAAGTTCACGGGAAATCAAAGAAAAACGAATAACATATTTTTGAATGTATACATTGTACCCTTCTTAATTTCTTTTTCTGTCCCTTTTTATAAAAATGCGTCCACATTCAGCATTTTATACGTGTTTGCTAGTATCCAATAAGCCAGCTCGTCTAGTCCAGCGGTGGGTACCATAATCAAACGAAGGGCGCTTCAACAACAATCAGCTATTTCGTTAACTCGCCGTGGCTTCGCAGAGTCGAGTAATTTTTATTCGAGAGGAATAAAGGTCCGTGTGTCGAGATGACATTGGCCCATTTTGTGCACGTCGCTTGTCGCTCATCTCCTTGAGCAACATTATGTTACCATAGTATTGACCTTTTCATGTAAATCTCTAGCTATTTTTGTAAGACCTCCTGACTTTTGTCGATATTTGGGAGAAGCTCGGCTTGGCCCCTTTGGTGGAGCTGTATAGCCAATTTTACATATACATTATCTAAACACATATTTTAAATTTTATCATCAACATTTCTTTCGCAACATTTTAAACATTTCCAAATTTATTGAAAGACCAAAATCAAATGTAATTCTTTTGCTTAATAAAATCAAACTTGTTGAAATTTTTGCTTTTACAAAAGCAAATATGTTTGATATAAATGGAAAGCAAAACTAAAAATTTTCTCAGATTTATTTTACTAAAGTAATTCATACAACATCTTGGTTTTCTTAGCAGTCAACTGTTATTGTGCCATTTTCTGCTGTCTTTATCATTGTAGTTCTTAATTCATGAAACAATTGTAACATTTTTATTAATTTGATGTTCCTCGCTGTCTGTAAAATGTTCCATTTCCATAATTTGGAAAATTTTTCCACCACTTTGCAATGTTTTAATTTTTGTACAAATTAATCCACAATTATAATTTTGTAGTACGTATAGTCACCGGCAAAGCAAAAGTTTTTATTGCTGACACATTCCATGCATGAAGAAGAGGATAAGGTAGGGGAGGGGAGGGTACTTCAAAAACTGCAACAACGAGTGCAATTTGCCAGCTTGTTACAGTTTTCACATTTTTTCGTTTGAACAATTAAAATGAAAATAAAAGCAAAATCGAGGCCAGGGCAAAGCAGTAAATGTAGTAGTTTGGTGAGAGGGGTTGGAGGGGGTTCAACCCCTTTTGTGAACCCTCATTCCATTTTAACACGTGTTTGTGTGTGTCAAACCAGCAGCAATCACAACAACACAAAAGGCATTAAAAAGTCACCTTTAGGAAGGGACAAAACTCTCGCATTCGGTGCATGTCGTTGTCCCGTTGTCCTTTTCAAATTGTCATTCGCTTTTGTTTTATGTGACTGCAGTTTGTGTGAAGTCAAACTAATTGTACGCAGCAACAACAAAAACAAAACGAATTTTTTGTACAAATTCTTGCAAGGGGCAATTGCACTTTTTGCAAGGATATGGAAATGAATGTGAAATGAGCAAACGGAGAGTAATAGGAGTTTTATGCTGTTCTGCACGCTTGGCAAATTAAGCAACATAAATAAAAATATATTTTTTATTGTTTTGGCCAGGCTGTCGCAAGCAGCGCACGCTTTCTCTATAGAAAATTTAAATTAGAATTTACAGAGACCGAGAAGAACGCAAATGAAACGCTATAAATTATCGCATCCTTTTTGCTGATGGTGGTTGGTACTCTCCGTGTTTTCCCTCCCCTCGTGGCAGGTAAATTTAAATGCGATTTGTTACGGTTTTGGCTTTCTGTCGAAATTAGAAGACATTCACACAAAAGTCGCGTGTTCCTGCAGTGGTTGGGGTATTATTTTTAAATTTGTTTTTTTTTTTGGTTGGAGAGAATTATTGTGACAGGTTTTCTTAATTTGTATCTTTTGGCTGTTGTTGTTTGGTTGCGTGTGTAGCGAATGAGATACAACTATTGTTTTTATTTTGGATATACGGCGGTGTAGTTTTAATTGGAAATCTCTATATATTTAAGGGTGGATGTTTGGGACAGTCAAGAGCTTGTTAGCAGAAAGTAAGCCATGTCACACACCTTGAAGTCTGCATGTAGAGTTGTGTTTCTACCAAAGATAAAATTCTGATAAGAGAAATTGTGAACAAAATGGGATGTTGAGGAATTGGGATTTCTTTTGATCTTTAGACCGAACTCTTGATTTCTTAGGTCAAAATGTCTTCGCTTGGATCCATTTTACAAAATGAACTGAGATTACAGATCATCGATTTAGGGCAGAATTATCATCTTCAAATAGTCATAGAGCTACGTAGAAGATTAGATATCGGCCCTAAATGTGTAAGCTTTGTTTGTAAGTGTTTGCCGTAGGCAAAAAAAAAATAAAAACATTTTACTTAAAAAGAACAGTTTTTCTTAACTTAACTTATCAGTCGGTCCAGCCCGAGTGTTACGCTCTTTGTATCTACGAAATGGTATGCTTAGTATGAATTTTGCTTCTGCAGTAGCAGTAGAAAACAGAGCTGCTGCTTTGCTGCCGTTACTAACTTATAACTTAAATATCGTTCATCCGATCTTTCTAATCCTTTGGCGGATCGTTAAAAAATCCTGATTTCTAAATACTGGAAAAATGAAAAACGAAAAATGAAATAGCATGTCACAACGGTTAGCGACTTCGACTAAACTTCGCAGATCAGCTTAAAAAAATTACATATTACGCATGACCGTGTTTGAGAGCAGTAATATTGAAAACAAAACAGTTTTTCTCACTAAAACCCATTTTCCGAACGAACAGCTACAAGAAGTAGTCATCCGATCCGGTCGGTTCCGACATATTAGCAGCGTGCAGTAAAAAGAAGACTCTGTGCAAAGTTTCAGCTCGATAGCTCCAAAACTGAGGGATTAGTTCGCGTAGAAAGACGGACAGACGGACGGACAAAGCTTAATCGACTCAGCTCGTCATGCTGATCAAGAAAATATATACTTCATGTGGTCGGAGATGATTCCTTCTATGCGTTGAAAACTTCTGGGCAAAATTATAATACACTTTTCAAGTGTATAAAAAAACGCTTTTATGTCTACATTGCCTCCAACTTTAGTTCGCACTTTACCCAAAAAGAATATTAATTGACTAAAATGTAGTCAATGTGTGCTACATTATATTTAAGTTAGCGTTTTATAACCTCAAAGGATTAAATAAGGGGTAAAATAAAAGGGTTGCAAATCTATTTTTTCGTAACAAATAGAAAAAACAAATATTATTGTTTCCTTTTTTCAATATTTCAACTTTAAACGATTTACGTTATAAGTGTATTAAAAGCCAGTTTGATAATTGAATATATATTTTATTTTTTAACCAAAAGGATTTTGGTTGGGGGGGGACACAATCAAATATAATTGTGTCTTTTTTGGGGGGGTCACAGGGGAATCTAAAAGTTTTGTGCGGAGATTGTGGTGCTTGTTTTTTTCTATGAAAAACGAAAAGGTGTGGGTGGGACAAAAAAAAATAGATTTTTTTATATGTTAATTGGGTGGTTTGTTTAGTCTAATGATGGATCTATTTATAATGAATTGGTTTACAGTTTTTATGTAATAGTAAATTTAATTTTTTTTTGTGTTAGTTTAGGTTAATAGGTGGTTAAGTGTGTAAGTTTTTTTGGGGAGTAAAATATTTTGCGTTGTTAAAAATTTGAAAAAGATGTTAAAGAAAAAGAAATTTTAAAAATTATGTGAATTTAAGGTGTTAAGGGGGTTGTGTTAGTTTGTGTTACAGTTGGCAGGTTTTAGAGTAAAGGAGAGTTTGAGGGTGGGAGGAAAGGAGTTATTGATGCAAAAATAAGAGTAAAATTAAAAAAATAATAATTTGTTAAAAAATGTTTAAATAATGTGGTGGATAATACCCACAAAAAATGGGGGAGGTATTAGAAACTAAAGAAAAAAATAAATTGTGAAGAAGGTGTAGGTGGTTAGATGCCGAACGAAAATTTTTTTTTGAAACTAAGCGGAATATATTTTTGGGTAGGAAAATGTTGGTGGGGTGAAAACAAGGAGTGAGTCAAGTGCTGCCCATCGCGGTGCTACCCAGCAAAAAAATTGGTTTTGCTTATAACTTGACTATCGTTCGTCCGATGCTAGTCATTCCCTTGGCGAAGCGATAAATAATCTTGATTGCAAAATATCTTAAGAAGGTACAAACCATCTATCTGCAAATCTGTGGGATATATGAAGTTTTTTCTAAATGGCGGTGGTGCGAGGGGGCGTGGCAACCTGTGACATTAAAATTTATCTGAATGCAACTCCATGAAGTATTTGACCCATACATGTCAAACCTCTATCTCTAACCATGTCAGTGATCTGGACGTTTATATGGACAGACAGAAGGACATGGGTATCTCTAACACTTCACTTCAGTTTTATAATGGGCATTTTATTTATATGTAAAGCATCCTGAAACTGCTCCTTAGCGGGTTTGGTTACCAAAAATAAGTTAACACTGGAGCGTATGCTTGCTCTTTGACAGGAAAAGTAATTCAAATTGTAAATATTAATTTTATAATAAAAATTAAAACATGTGGAGCGCAAAAACTTCCTTCCGCGGCCTTTGCAAATTTTACTCCGAGAGACTATTGATTTTATCGCCTTGATCTGTAACAATAAAAAAATTTTAAAAGTAACAAATCATATATACATTTATGTTTTTTATCAGTTTTTAATTTAATATTGTTACCTCTAATTGTAAACTGATGTTGTTTATTATAGTTGATAACACTTTGCACTTTAAATATTAGATTCAAGTATTTTATTATTATTTATTAATTATTATTTTTATTTAATTTTTATTTTTATTTGCAAAAAACACACTCTCGGTTAAACATCTCAAATAGAAATAATTTCTGACGCTAAGAAGAATACGAATTGAAAAGAAGACACACGAAAAAAGGGATAGCAATGTTCTTACTTGTTTTCCTATTCTTTTTGTCGGTTCACTCGCTTAAAGAAATTTACAGCGAAACGCATTTTCTGTCTTCGACAGAGACAGAGCGACGTAATAACAAAAGATCGAATTAAGTTGACTATAAAAATTTAAAAGCTTTTTAAAGAAAGTGGCCACTAGTCGCACCTGAAATAGTCTAGGCTGAAAATATAAAAAGTGAAAAGTCGTGCCTGTCGTGATGGCAACATTTTAAGCCGCGCGAACTGTTCCACCATGACAAAGCCCACACCATGAATTGGGCTTAATGTATTTAGCCCAAAAAAGCTTATATTGAAAAACCTTATTTAAATGTTCTGGCAACTTTTTTTTAGCAAAGTACATTGCAGCAAACTTTACATAAGTGAAACCACATTCGCACTGATTCCCAGATGAAACATCAAGGTTCACATCCCATTCAACATTTTTAAATACTCCAACAATACAATTCAGAAAGAGAGGGAAGAAAAACTGTTATAATAGCAGAACTTTTCTAATCAACCTAGTGAACAAACACATGTTCCACTCACACCCATCCGGCTCGATTCGTTTCGTAACTGATGCCATGTAAGTTTATTAAAATTATGTCCTGCAGTTATTTGCAGACACTCGTCGTAATGTCCAAGCTGACAATGGAAGAAGTAACAGTAGGGGTATTAGAAGACTAAGTCATGTAGGAAAAGGATGAGGCGGGGCCACGAAGCAAATGGAAAATGGGTGTAAAAATACTGTCAGGGCAAACAAAATGGAAATTTGAATAGGAATACTCGTTCAGGGGTTCGATTGCAGGGCAGCTTGGAAGCGCGTCAAGCTGACAAATCAAGCGAAGTGAAGAGCAGATACATTCTGCCCTGTCTACTCCTCCGCCCCGTGTTCTATGCAAATGAAAATGCATTTATTTATAAAGCAAACGACAAAAGTCCCAAGTGCCAGCCAGCCCAGTCGGCGGAGAGCAACAGGATGTATCTATATCTCCATCTGTAAATGTATCTCTATCTCCCATATCCTTGTAAAATGCAAAACTGCATTTGCGTTGGCTGCTGTCTAACTAGTTACCTATTGGCAGGACACACTGCCGCACACACACACATCCTGTTTTCCAATCCCTTCCAGTTGTGTAACTGTTGGCAATTTTATTGACAAGGCTCCGGAATAGGGGGTGGGCGGGTCGCTTACCCTTTTTTTCTCAGCGTTTGGTTGCATTTTGTGACAATGTTTATTTAGATTTTGCTGCTGCCAATTGCTGACATTGCAATTTCTATTCCTGCCATGCACAAACACCCACCGGCACACACAATGTGCTGCGTTTGCAATGCTCAGTGTTGCATTTCATTATGCACTTAGAGAAACAAGGGCCAGAGACACGGGTCTGAGGTGAATGCAACAATTTGACACATTATTGAAAACAATCATCATATCAAAAAGTTTGAAAATGTGTTTCCGTCTGGTGACTTGAATCGCATTAAAATATTGGTACTGGCTGGAAAAGATTCTAAAATATAACTTTAGACCAGAGTTCGGCACGTTCCTATCTTCTGTGTATACAAGTACCGCTCTGCGGCAGCGACGTCGACACACCGACAGTAAACGAGCTTATTCTGCTCTCTTTTGCAACCACAATGAAGTGCTAAACAAGCGCTTTACGTGGTACCTCTGATAATTCCTGATAGAACTTTGCTTTTCTCTAATTTTTAAGGGTGTAGATTTTAATTGAGATTTAATTGAGACCAAAAACCACAATATTTTACAGATATTGTATTTGAAATTCAATGTAAAAAATTGAAAGATTTGTAAGCGTTATTGCATACCACTTTTTGATGATTAGACCCGTTTTGAGTAGGGGCACTCATTTGACAATTATTTCACATGTAAATCTGTCTTCTCAGTCCATAAATTCAGACCAAAAGTTTTTTTGTGGGGCGGTTTTTTAGAAATCGCGAAAAAAGCTAGTATTTTGATTGGACAGAAAGAAACTTTAGAAAGTTCTAAACGTCTTCCGATTTGGTTGCTTGTTTGCAAAATGATTAGACTATCTTAAAATGTAAAAAAAAAATGTCCCAATTTTCAATCCGTTTGTTGACTTAAGATATCTTATTCTTCTTCTTGATTGGCCCGCCATGCATTACAACCGTTCGACGGTCTCGGCCGCTGCAATAACGTCCGCCAGTCGCTTTTCTTGCGAGCTGGGACCAGTTGGTCACACCAAGCTCGGCAATCTGCCCGAACCTGGTCATCCCATCTTAGTCGAGGTCTCCCCCCCTGCCTTTTCCTCCCTCGTCCAGCCGCCTTCGAATAATAAGCTTTCCTTACTGGAGCTTCTTCGTCCATCCTGGTGACATGTCCTAACCAGCGCAGCCGCTGTTGCTTTATGCGCTTGACCAGACAGGTGTCCCCCATAGAGCTCATACAGTTCGTCATTATTTCGAATGCGGAAGTCATCGCCAACTTTAAAGGTCCATAAATCCGCCGAAGAATATTTCGCTAAAACACGGCAATCGCCGCCTCATCCGCTGCTGTCATTGTCCTTCTTTTTCGGCGTTTATTGATGGGGGGGAATAAGCCCGACTTGTTTTTAATAAAATTTTATTTTAATATTATATAAAAAAAATAGGGCTCATTTTTCTTATTTTATTTTAAAATTTTATTTTTAATTTTTTTTTATATTTAAATTTAAGTTTATTTATTATTTAAATTTTTTTAAATATTTTTTATTAAATATATTTTTTTTATATTATATTTTTATTAAAATATTTTTTATATTTAAGTTTTTGTAAAGTTATTTTTTAGTAAGTTGTAATGTATAAAAAGAATCTGTTAGTAGGAAAATAATAAAATGTATATTAATTTTTTAAAAAAAAAAAAAAAAAAAAAATCAATCCATACGGGATCAAATCAATCCCAATCGGTAATGAAAGCAACGTAATCCCGGATATGCTTGAACCAAACAGAAAAAGGATTGAGTTGATCTTCCTTTTTTGATCCCAAGAAAGATTACAATCGGGGTAATCCTTCAAAAGATTGAATTAGAAAAAAATTTTAAAAAAAAAAAAATTGTTTAGTCCCAACCCAAAGCTGTACCATTTTTGGCATGTTTGACTTTTTAATTTGAGGTAAGACAACTCTTTTTTTCCGTTCCTCCGCCAGGCCACGTGCCGTAGGACATCCATATCAACTTTAAACTTGGTTTATTTAAGACTTCTGAAAAAAACAAATAAATATACAAATTGTTGTGCTCAACTGGGATTTGAACCCACGACCATGGCGCACTGAACATGAATGAAATGGCATTTCAACACACACCACCAACTCTATCGGTTGTTGCTGCGTGTCTAAAAGGCTACTAATATTTCTTCGCTCTCGCTCTCCAATTTATGGTCATGTGATCCCAAAAGGGATTGAAGTAAGCACATTTGGAATGATTCAAGTTCGAAAGGCATGGGTCAATCCTTATAGGATTGAATTGTGTATAATATCCTGGAAGTCGAGATTGAATTTTCAAGCTCATGCCGGGCTTACTCCAAGATTTAAAAGATTGAAATTATCTCCACTTTTTTTTTTTGTTTGTTTTTACCAATAGCCTCTAAACAAAAAAAAATTTGTCGTGTTTTTTTTGTTTGATTCTGAACCCCCTTATCTTTTTATTTTTTTTTTTAATGTTTGGTGTTTAATTTTTATCTATTAAATATTTTTTTTTTTATTTTTTTTTTGTATTTTTTTTTTTTCTTTTTAAAAATTTTTTAATTTTTTATTTATTTTTTTTTTATTGGGAATATAATATTTGAACTAATATTATTGAAGGGATATTTTCTTTTAAAATTAAAGATAAACACTAAAAAATATATTAGCATAAGACACTTATATTTTGATAAAAGGCTCCCCTGTAAGCATATTCAGTTTTTTAAAAGGAAGCTTCGGTTCGCGTTTTATGGGTACTTTTGTACGAGTTTTTTGATTTTTCTTCTTTAACTCTACTCCAATAGCGATTAGAAGACTAAAAATTTAGGAGAGCGAGTTTCTCATTGATGGTAACACCATATTTAATTTTGGTGACAGTCCGTATAAACGAAGAGATTTCAGAATATTTATAAATATATTAACCAAAAAAAAATTGTTATAAATTTACCTAGTTTTAGAGATAGATGGTTTGCACCTTCTAAAGATATTAAGTAATCAAGATTATCAGGCCTGTTCCCGTTCTCGATTTCGATCAAATCATGCGGAATCGGAATTGTAGAATATTCTTGCTTCCAAAAATCGACTGTGTTATTTGACTTCACCTTCAATCGATCCTCTGGATGGCAAAAAGTTTCTTAGAAATTACAACTCTTACCAATTACGATTAATCGGATTCGGAAACGGGAACAGGCCTGTATATATCGCTTTTACTTAGGAATGATAAAGATCGGATGAAGGAAAGTCGAGTTATAAGGAGAACAAACAATTATAATGGGTAGCACCGGCCGCAACGGGGATGGGCCGCACTTCACACTTTATGGCTTTTTTGATACTTTGTGTGACTTCTAACTTGAATTGTTCAGATATATAGAAACTTCGAGGGAGCAGAGTATGGTTTAGTCGGGCTTGAAACACTTTCTTTCTTGTTTTATATTTGGCTTATGCTGAAATCAAAAATCACAATGCTATATCGACTCTGCTTAATAGGTTAGATTAGGTTTTCAGCCACAAAAAGGGTGGATTCCTGAGGGTAAAATTAGTAGTATCCAAAGAATGTACTCTGGAAACTCCCCATTTTGTGGCCGAAACTAACAAAAAATCCACCGAAAATAAATTCAAACAAGAAAGAGTGGGGCCGTCGAAAATATCCCCAAGTCTGGTCACACCTTTGTTCCATTTGACGAAATATATGGCAAATTAACTAATTATTAACAACATAATTGTATTTGAAAACTGTACCAATTGGATTTCTTATTATTTTAGAAAAGTGTATTTAAATTTCCTGTTTTCAAAAATATATTTTTAACCTAGCTTTTTATACCATGTAACTGTCAATCTATCTGTATCTGTATCTGCATCTGTGTATCTGCATCCAGCATCCCTGCATCGGTTCGTACGTTTGATTCGTTTTGTTTTTGCGGTCATGTGTGTGTGTGTGATGTACTTTTCGGCATTTTAATTTCAAATTGTCAATTGGATTTAAGTACACTCGACAGCAACCACTGGAAGGCTGAAGAGGGGGATGTTATGCCAGTTATTCCGGCCTGTGATTGTCTTCATAGCTCCCTTAACGCAAATTTGGCCAAATTTTTGCCTATTATCAAAACCAGAAAGCAGAGAATTCCGTTTCTTCCACTTGCTTCTCATTCAAAAACGTTTTCTGGCCATAAAATTTGATTTTAAAATGTGTCAAAAGTGCTTTAAATGTGACAAAATTTGATTATGGCTCTTGGTGTTGTTGTTGTTGTTGTTGTCTTTGGCATTGGGGATATGGCGTTTTGATTGCTAGGCGCCTGCGAGACTTGCATAAAGAGTAAGAGATGGAAACAGAGCGAATAAACGAGAGACCATTACAAGCATTTTTAAGGACTTAACACGAAGAGATTTGCTCAAAGCAATTGTTTAGGGACTCTCTGATTGGGTGTAAGGAAATTACTTGCATTTTATTTATTTTTTGTCTTGGTTTTTATATGACATTTTTCAAATTTTTTAGCATTTGACACATAAGCCTCAGTGTTGTTCTGTAATTTGTATGTCTAACAAAAGTTAGTTCAATTAACCTAATGATATTTGTTTGACTGATCTGCTCAATAAACGAAACAAAAACATAAAAACTATTTTGCCAGCAAAATATTGAATATTATTTTCTTTCTTTTTTGTTTTTGTTTCATGCAAACAATGTTCGGTCAACCTATTTGGAAAACAAACTGCTAAACTTCAATTTTACTCCTCATAATTTTGCCATAAATCCAACTCAAAGCAATTCATAGACAATTTTGTATAAAGTTTTTGAGCTTTGTGGGGGGAGGCCAGTTTGGTATTTTCGATTTGCCTGCATTTGGCGCATTATCGACAGCTGGCAATCATTGTATCTGAATCGGCATTTGTATCTGCATCTGAACTCATATTATTGTTTGCAATTACTCGCACCAAATGTTTTGGCCATGTATTTGTTGTTTGCCCATTGATGTCTGGTCGGGCTGTTTCACTATAACTCAGTAATTGTTCACGATAAACAGTGGCAATAACTGAAACCCGAATCGAGATTATTGTTGGCCATAGTATTTGCAATTAGTGTCAATTAGCTGGGCGTTTTTAGTTATTCCGCGAAATGTTTGTGCAAAAGTTTGGTAAACACAGAAGTTGCAATCACGGCCTAAATGAAGGTACGAGAACAGCTAACTGGTAAGAGTTTGGTATGATATGGCATGTAAGTGAAGAACTCTAATTGGATTTAATTATGATTTAGGCAGCGATTTAAATGAAAACTCGACCGACAATGAAAAGAAATGATTACATTTTTGCTGTGCAGCATATTTTACCATTGCAATAGCCCGTTTTAGCTGATCCTGCTAATGCCATACGCTGTAGTTTAAGCGAAGTCTGACCTATGAATTTCACCAAAGATGGATACACTGCTAAAAATATCAATCTATCTGCACGATCGAGTTTCTTTCATTGTGAGTGCTTAGCATTTAACTGCAGTCCTTTAAGAGTGATTTATCTCACTTTTAAGCGTGTGGTTTATGGTTGCTTGCGGTTGGACTTCGTCGTTCGTGTTCAGTGCGATGTTTCCGAGATCGATTTCTTGCCACGGTTGTTACGAACACGCCTGTTTTAACTAGCTTCGATCTGTCTAGCTTAAATCTTGGTTTGTGTTTAACCTTGGGTTGGGTTTAATCTTAAAACCAAAATAGACAGAGTCATGGCACAGGGAAAACCCAAACGATGAAAAACATGAACGTATCACCTATTCAGAATGGAAGAACAAGGTGTCAGTGTTCTTCCCTTCTCTAACCACCCTACCTGTAAATCACAAAGCAATTCCCGAGCTTTACCCCTATAAATATGACAAAAGCCCATAGATAGCTTTTAATTCATTTTTGCCTTCTGGTTAAAATATATTGGATATATGATTTCTTATACCAAATTGCGAACTGAGGAATATTGCAATGTATAGATTTAATATTTTATGCAAGAAAAAAACTGACAAACTAAGGGGTATTAACTTGGGAAGCGAAAAGCTAACGACAAATTCATCCTACACCATTAGCAGTCAATGCGCATCCACATAATAGTAATTTCTCACAAACTCATATGCATATAACTGCTAATTGGCAGAATAACCAAAAGATCACAACAATGCCGTGCTTACGATAAGGTCCATCGACGACAGCAAGTCTGGTGACAGATGAAGCTATAGATGATGGATATATATGATATAGATTTTTAATGTCACTCCAACAATGTAGTGTGATCATGCAACAACAAAAAAGGCAGATGTTGTTTGTTTAAAAAATTGGCAGGCCAACTCAAATAAAATAAAAGAGTTTATAGAAATGATAATGGAAGTCACTAGGGGAAAGGCTATACCTATACCATGTTGGATGTATTTTGTGTGGCGCTGGAGGTATAAGCAGTGTCCTTTATTTTGGCCTGCGTGAGCAGAACTTGACCACTGAGACATACTGCTATAACGACAACCCAAAACGCATCGGAAGATTACAATTAGCACATTAAACCAGAGATAGTATTCATAGCCACAGCCATAGACTGGGGCGGATCCTTCTTTGTCCACCTTGCAGCTCTCCAAATAATCGTAGTTTTGTTTCTTATAGCCTATTTCCACAATAGCAAATATGATACATAGGACATAAAATGGTAAAATATGGGCATTTCCCACAAAAAAATTAGAAAACACTATATTTTTCTTCTATTTTTTTTCACATTTTGACATAAAATTTGCTTAATTTTTTCGCAAAAAAGTGACTATAGATTATATATTATATGTCATTTCGCTACCAAAAAATCTGTCTGATGGTACTAAAGGGGTATACATAAATGAACAGACATCAATGCACTACATTTTACTAAAATTTGTTTCATTAATATATTGCCTAGATTCGCTGAAATCGGCATTTCGAATGGTTTCCCCGCGAAACCCACTTCTGTTTTTGTCCCGTGCGAATGTCATGTTTTTTTGCGATTATCTTGAAAAACAAAAATTTTTCCAAAATCAATCTGCACCTTGTAGGACGATCGAAGTGCTATAAGTTATGACTGTTGTGAAAATAAAAGTCCGCTTTATTATGACTTTTTTAAAAATTTAAATGCGTACGATTGTCCCGTTCGACGTCTGGAAATGCCCATATTTAATATATGTGTCCATTCATCCGGAATGTTTTCAGCGTTGTAAAATACAATACTAGCTATTTTGTTATCGATAACACAAAACACCAACCCTGATGCGATCGCAGGTAGGCGTTTTTTTTAATATGTGTACGGTTTTATTTAAATTATAATGAAGCATTTGTTTTAAGAAATTCTTTTTAAAAAGCAAATCTGTGACTTGGAAGGACTAATATGAATTCGTACTCATAGGTTTGTGGTAGGAGAACTTGGTCGCTGTAAGGTACGTCCAGTAAAACTCTCATAAATTTTCACCTAAAACGAAAAATCTGGACAAGTCATGGCATTGATGACATAATTTGAGAAAAAAATGGGTGAAACAATGTCAAGCTTGAAATTGTGTTTTGTCAATTTGAGAAGTATTCATAGTATCATAATAAAATAATGTCTCGCAATATGTAAGTTAATTTAATTGATCTTAGCACTCTAGAACTTAGTTTAAAGATGTAATACACAATTAATTTAAATTAAAATTATCAACTTGCCATTCACATGTTCACGACACTTACCATATCATATGGAAACGCTCAAAAAAAATGTATGTACATTTCGAAATATGTAATTATAGTGAAAATAGGCTATTAGTCCTCTTTGCTTATCTGCTCAATTCTTAAAGGTACCTCTGACAATTATCAATCGGATTTCATAATTTCCACACCCCCTTTGACAATTTATCAGCTGTTTTCGAAAAAACGAGTTGGCAAGTCCATGCTTATTGTCGTAGCGTATTGTTGGTTGCCATAGCTCGTAAATAACTGTCAACCAAATGTTCGGTTTGCTCTGCTCACGTCACTGACCGAAAAAAAAAACAAAACGAAACCGAATTGAAGCTGCAATTTCGCTCACTGCTCGGTGTCCGTGGTTGAACACACAGCACTGATCGGTCTGAGAGCAACCCCATACCAGGCCCAATTTAGTCAGTCGGTCATCAAATGCGGTCTTTACGAAGACCGAACTTTAAAAATGTCATTTCATTCGGTTGCAGACTCAAAAGAGCGCCAGAGTTAAGCATAACCAGAGAGCGAGTCAGCGTGAGAATGAACGAGAGAAGGCATATAGTTTTTCGCACACATTCATATTGTTAGCCGAGCCTAAGCAGTAAGCGTACACACCAATGCAAACATACGAAGAAGACCTTTTGAATGGTCAAGGAAAAATATGTGTTTCTCTCCTCTCACAAGCAAAGAGAGGCAGAGAGCGAAGTTAAAGGTTGCTTTGCAACCTCTTTTGAATGTGATCGCGCTAGAGCGGTTGTTTTCTGACCAAGGCAAACGGGGGACCGATTTTTGCGACCTCTCTGACAATTTTCAATACCGGATTTAATAAGCTATGTAATTAGATGGGCCTGACAAGTGGAGTGAGAAAATAGTATTGGGTGCGCTTGTCCATAAATGGTCTGTAATAAGATAACGGCATTCAGAAATTCATACAACAAGTTAAGTCAGTCAGTCAGTCAGAAGCAAGAGGGAGATAGTGTTCCCTTAAAGTTAACTGCAGTCAGAAATGGCAGTCATTTCCACATTTTTTCATACTAAATTTACTGCGATATGACTAAGATTAAATTACTATGTTAAAAAAATGAATACGGAATTTCGAACATAGAATTAAAAAATTTAAAAAACACTGTTCCGAGGCGGGATTGCACCCACGCCCACACATTACCCGCTGCACCATACCCGGCCAAACTATCTACCGATTCCAATTGATATGAAAAATATGATATTTTAAAAATTCATGTCTATTTTAATTATTTTTTTCTGTTTACTTTTAAATGAGTACAAAATTTTCAAATAATAAATTTAAGGGGCTTTTTAGAAAAAAATTCTTGAAATAGCTTTTTTGTTTAACTGTATGTAACCCCTTAACATAAGTGAGTTAACTAAAAACGGCTGACTGGACCTTCATCTAGTTTTTAATAAGGTAAATACATATTACTGATTACAGAATATTGGTATAATTGGGTAACTAATTCTTTAATGCGTATTTATACACAGTTGGTAAAACAGTAAATATTTACAAGTTAGCGTTTCTTTACAAAGTATGTTCTGTAAATTAGATTGTGTGATTTATGAGATTTTTGACGAATAATTTCAATTTATTCAATCCGAGTCGTTGGTAAGGATAACTTTCTGGTTCATACAATACTATTTTTTTTTAATATTTGTTGATGTTTTCATATTGGTATTTGACGTACTAATTACAGATATAGGAATTGCAGTTTTGGCCATATGGTCAGCTAGCACATTTTCTTGAATTTGACCAGGTGATTAATAGTGATCTAATAAGAGAGGGATTCTTGCCATCAAAGAGTTAAAATGTTCAATAAATGAAAAATGCTTCTACTGATCAAACACTAACATCAAAAAATGTAAACTTTAACTCTGTTCCCTGCCTTATTTCTATTCTGCTCACATCCTGTAACCTTATTTTTTTCTCTTACTCACACGCGTGTGTGTGTGTGCAGTTATTTGTGTCATTTCCTAATCTCTTCTTAAAAATTAATATAATAACTCTCCCAGTTTTGGGCCTTACACATAAAAACCTTTCCCATACCACTTCAAAATGCACTCATTAAATATTCCAAGAGCATGCTAAACAGCTGACGCATTACGAAACAAAAAAAAATACAAAAGCAGAAAAGTAGAAGGGATCAGAGTGGGTAGTGAAAATCGCATTATAAAGGTTTTTTGCGAACCCCTTGAAAAATTGAGCAAAAATATGCGCACTAGGAGTTGCTACCCCTCGCGCGAGCCACGCAATTTGAAAACTTGCCAAAAGGCTGGCGGGCAGCAGGCGACAGCAGCAGGATGAGAGGACAACAGCTCAGGATATTTTGCAAACAAATAATAAAAATCCAATTTTACATTTAATCACGCGCTCAGTCAAACAAAAACGTAAAGGACAGAAATAAACTTTCGAGCGGCAAACGGCTGCCGTGCGAAGGACAGCCTCAAGGATCAAGGCTCAAGGTGCCTCAAGTATTTTGCTTAATTTATTGCATTTTCTACGCTGAAATGCGCAAAAACTTTGAGAAAATTAGGCTCCTGCCTGCTGCGAACTCGAAAAAATGTCATTATAAATTTAAAAAGCGTGTTAAAAGGGGTGCAGCAGCAGCCGCCTGATCCAGGAACGACCCTTGGCGCAGTACAATAAATTTCATTTTTCATCATTGCAATTTTTGCGCGTAATTTTTCGTACATGTCGCACATAATTCATTCCCGCGCTTGCGACATATGGATTAAGTGCCGTGAAATGTTCCCACTCTCCTGCGAAACGGTACGAGACGGTACGAGACGGTACGGTATGGTGTCACTTACCCCAGCTACTTGGCCTCACTGAAAAATTAACATTGAAGTGTTTCGTGTGTGGCCTTTGATACGCAGTTTCTATGATGTGCCACCCCGGTCTCTTATTCTAGTACCTCACTGGGAACTTCACACTTGTTTTGCATTAGGCTTTGATAGATTTCCAAAGAAATAAGGAATATATTACAAAGTTAAGGGGGTTTATTGCATTCAGCTTGCCTTCGATTTAAGGAAATCCTCTTTTGGGGGAATTTTAAATCAGAGATCAGAGCACTACCAGTCAGTTACACAAAAAGACAGGATTGCTACCACTGGAAGGTTTTTAATTACACAGCCCAACAGTGTTTTTGGTGCAGGTCTATTTTTATCTGATTATGTTAATATAGATTGCACTGAACAAAACTGTATCATTGGTTTTGTCCTATCAGCTCTTGTTTCCAAGATATGGCGGAAAAACGAAAAAGTTGAATTTTTCGTTCTTTAGGATTTATGGAGGCCACACTAGGCATAAATATGTGAGTTTATGAGCTATTTGCAATAAAGTACATATCAATGCATTTTTAAAAATCAAAGGCGCTTTATAAGTACAGCGGAACGTGTCTAAATTGGCCTTTAAAGACAGACATTTTACGATTTATAGCATTTTTATCAAAATAAATCATCCCGTACAGGCTAGCGCGGTTCTTGGATTAATATATTCCCCATCTGAGCATATAGCCCAACATGTGATCTAATTTTGTGATTTTTATGGCTTTTAAAAAATTTTATTTGGCAAAGTTATAGCCTGTTAAAGACGATAATACATTTTTAAATTTATAGGAGGAAAACTAGATTGTTAGTAAAAAAATTTATAGGAACTGTGAAAAGGCTACTTGTTTCAAAATAGAATTTATCATCTACATGTAAACATATAACACTTTATGTCTAATCAAGTAGCCTCTTTACAGTTCCTATACAGATTTAGAGTGACAATCTAGTTTTCCTCCCATAAATTTAAATATGTATTTTCGTCTTTAATTGGCTATAACGTTGCCAAATAAACTGATTTGAATGCCATAAAAATCACAAAATTAGATCACATGTTTGGCCATATGCTCAGATGGCGAAAATAATTATCAAATAACCGCGCTAGCTTAAACGGGATGATTTATATTGATAAAAATGCCATAAATCGAAAGATGTCTGTCTTTAAAAGCCAAATTAGACACTTTCCGCTGAACTTATATAGCACCTTTGATTTTTTAAAAAGCATGCCTAGTGTGGCCTCCATAAATCCTAAAGAACGAAAAATTCAACTTTTTCGTTTTTCCGCCATATCTTGGAAACAAGAGCTGATGGAGCTAAACCGAAACCAGTTTTGGAATCAGTGAGCATAAACTTATCATATTTTTAAACCAACAGGGCTGCACCTCACAAAGTTGGTCATTTTGTTGGCCTGTGTTTTTTTTTTTTTTTTTTTTTATACGTGCATGGAAGTACACTATGCGCTTAGTTTAACATCTTATTTCATCCGTATGTTCAGCTTTGTTTGAATGAACAAACATGCTTGTTTATTTCTGCTCGCTGATGTGAGCTCCAATTTTATTAAATAATATATATATATCTTAAATCGATTTTTTGTTTTTCGCATATTCTTAATACAGAAAATTTCAAGTCGATCCGCCCATTACATTCTAAGTTACCCGCATATTTATAAAGAGATGTCACGTAAATGTTAAAAATCACCAAAAACACTTTTTTTAGAGACCTTTAAGAGATCGTCTGTCGGAGCACACCAGATCAATATTTTTACAAATCTTTGGTGCACAATTCGTCTCAATACTTCACATGAAAAAACAACGTTTGAACTGCTTTCAAAACAGAACAATTTTAAACAGAAACCTTTCTTATACGAAGTAATGTGCCCAACTAAATTTGTGTCTCTTTTGAGTACACGCTTTTAAGGTTTAAAGAAAAAGAAACTCTGACTATTAATGTAATTTGAAATAATGTATAGAGTAGTTTCAAAAATCTATTGGAAACTGTTGAAAAGATTAGATATAACGGTCTCTAAAAATCGTCACTAGCAGTTTTATGGTGAAGACGTTCCTTTAAAGCTTTTCAGTTTTCTTAAGCATTAGAAAATAACGATAATTTCGATTTATCGATGTTTTTTGAAGGCGATATATTAAATATTGATATTGAAAATTTGGATTTTTGATATTATCGATATGGATATTTTAAGAAATATCGACAACCCTAGCTGGAGCTTGTTCATCCATACGGGTAACATGTCCTTTACATGTTGCTTTAGACGCTTGACTAGACTAGTGTCACCATAGAGCTCATACAATTTGTCATTATTTCGGATGCGAAAATCCTCGCCAACTTTCAAAGGTCCATAAATCGTCCAAAGAATCTTTGGCTTGAAAACGCCAATCGCCGTTTCATCCGCTGCATCCCATGCTTCTGCGCCATATTGCAGGACTGGGATGATAAGCGACTTGTATAGCGCTATTTTTTTCTTTATTTATAGCTTCAAGATAATTTAGTGTTTAACCGTGAACATTAATTTATAATTTTAAAAAAATGCATTCCCAAGGCTCAGAGACATCCATTTTCACACAAATGATTTATCATGTTTGGGAAAAGATTAAAGTCGTTAATCTTCTCTTTGGTATTTATTAAATACTCTCTTAATAAGACTAACCATATACAATAAAGAATAATTTAAGTCTAAAGAAGCTTGTGTGTTACGTCGCTTTAGATCAATCGTTGGATTGTTAGATCTTTTTGTCGAAGAAAATTGTTCCAAATTGCGTTTGAGCAATTTAAATTTTGACCTATTGGGCGGTAAGTAAAGTAAAACACTAAAGTAATGCACGAAACAATTTTGATTGTGGGAGCGAGGGAGCGCTGTGCGTTTGTGTGTGTGTGTGCGTGTTAATATTTGTGTCTTAATTGTACAGGGTTTTTCGGAGTCGGGCCACTCGACTGCAACGCTCTTACTTGTTTGAGTTGTTGAAAATAGCTAACAAACTCACACTTTACATTCTGGCAGAGGGTCTGACTAAGTCTATTAATTTATTTCATACACAAACCCAAACGCTGAGCGACACTCAACTTATTTTAGAGTTCCTCAAAGCTAAGCTTTGCAGCTTTCATATATTTTTCAGCGCTCACTTTACGAAGTCATTTATAATGCTTATTATTAATTTGGTATTTTGCTATTGATTGAAGATCAACTCTAAACCCAATTCGGCCTCAATTGCCATAAATTTTATCTCAACGAAAAAGTATGTCCTTGGGCCAGGCTCCAATCTAATTAAGACTAATCAAGTCGCTGTCCCCTCTCTCTCTTACTCCCGCCGTCTCTTACTCCCTCGTTTGTGCCGGAAGTAAAGTTGCCCAGCTGAAAATGCGCTTCATTCAACGCCACTTCCGGCTCCTTCATAATGGCCCATGGCCCTCTTCAAAATGGTCAGAAGCGGATGCGCGAATGTCACAAGTGGTGAGCAAACATTTCATTAGAGCAAATTTTGTGTGCTTTCTTTTCGCAGCGACTCGAGAGCAGCTGCTAATGAGAAATTTCTGGGCCTCGGCCGGCGAATCCTTTTCAAAAGGTGCCAACCGAGAAGGAGCAGCGGAAAAAACCAGAACGAACAGACACAGCGGAAATGACGTGGAAATTAATTAAATTTAGCAAAAAGGCAATGCAAAGCGGGGCGAAATCCGAAATTGGCGAACAAATGCTCATCAAATGGTCGCTGATTTTGTTTGGCGTTGATTTCCGTCGCATGAATAACAAACGAGATGAAAACAAGAATCCGCCGCCAGCCTGTCTATGTGTCAAATATTAAAAAATATATAAATCATAAACAGATGACGCCGCTTTGCATTCAATTTTTATTTTCGCTATTGCTACTTTGCGCATTATTTATTCATAATTTCTTTTTATTGTGTTTTATTGTCAGAGGCTTCCCCCGTACTCCGCCGGCCTGTGCTTTCGCACGCACCACGAGGCGTATACGTCACGTGCAGAGGATTCATCCGTTGTTGTTGCTGTCGTGTATTTTTTACGCCTGCCTAGCTCAGCGCAATCAGTTGACACTTCCCTTAGCATGTCGTCATTTATCTCACAATGGCCCCGCTGCTTATTTTGCAAATTTGTATTTCTTGTACAACTGTCAGGGATAGTCAACGTGAATGGCAATGGGGGAGTGGGACGGGAGGCGGTAAAAAGTAACATCCTTGTCTCGCCGTTCCTTGCCGTCTGTCCATCTACCATAGACATAGTCTTCCCAGTCGTCGTCACACATGTTTCTCGCTTGGCTGCCCCACCAAAGCAGTTGTCATCAGTGTGAGGACTCGGTGGGGAGTGGAGTGGGGAGCGAAGTGGGGCTGCAATCATTGTCATTATCATATGCGACATGATTTCTTTCGGTGACATCGCCAGTCAGTCAACTCAGCAGACGGTGATGACATTTTGCCAAATGCAACATCACAAATTGCGTTTTGTGTGTAAAAAGAGGGGGTGAAACCGAATAAATTCGTCAAAGTTTTCTTTTCCGATTCTTTTCATAGATTTCGTTCAGGAAAGTCTTTTCTTATTATTTCTTTTACGAAAATAACACAAACCAACAATTCGTCCTTACTTTTTGTATGGCCGTTCCGCTCTCTTGTGTTTCTGAATTTTTTGCCTCAACTATATCAAATCAGTAATTTCTTAGTTATTTTTATTAAGGAACAGAACTTTTTCAAAGGTATTAACTAGTAGGTATAGGACGTATAGAACACCCTCTCTCTAGTTTCCCAAAATGTTGCCACTTTGTTAAACTAACAGCGAATTCAGAAAACCTAAAACAAATATAAGACAACTCATATTGCTTATTCTCTTCGTTACTCAATTTCATGTTGTCGATTATTTCACTGTTAATAACTTTTATAATTCCTCTTATAATGCAATAGACCTCACTACGAGTTTCCTCAGGCAAGAAACTCAATTCCTCAATTGAATTGAAAATTTTTCCACACTTTTAATTTGGATGATGTAGGTTTTAAGTTAATATCATTGTCTTTACTTTGTATATATTGTTGTTGGGAAATAGCACCAAACCCTACTAGCAGAAATTTTCCCTGTGCGAGGGTCAGGATTTTTACAGGTTCTAGCAGGGATCGTAACAATTATAAATTTTAAAATAAAAATTATTTTTAAGAATTATTTTTATTATAAAAATTGAACAAAAAAGCTTATCCTGATTTTGGATGGCTCACTCAAAATTCGGATATGGGGTGTCTCCAAAGGGGTCTAGGACACTTATTTGGCTTTGATTTTTATAAAATCCATAACTCTTATTTGCGATCCCTGGGTTCTAGGTTACTGATGGTTTTTCCTCTTAGAGGCAAGGTCTCCTCCTTGGAACGTTTGTCCCCGGTGGAAGGTAGGCCGTGTTCCCGTTGTGGGTAGGGTATGGTCCCTCTTCGTTCCCAAATTCTTCCTTACTGCAGGACCCCGTGATGGGATTTTGCGCACTGTTGTGCGTTTTGCATTTCTAACGAGGCTTGGATGCTCCCGGTCCATCTGCCTCTCCTCAAACTGTTTCGAGACAGTGGTTGCAAGGATATCCTGCTTATATTTAAATGCGTTACTTTTCCTTATGCTTAAAGGTCGTTTTCTTGGGGCTTCCAGATGGTCGACCACCGGCCGAGGTCCACCAGTGGGAAAAGGATAAAAAAAACGGGGGGGCCTGCCTCAGACCACCGTTTGAGACTGGACTATTTGTTACCCGAACCTCTAGCTAGGCTGACTCTCGGCACGGTCCGAATGCCACCTTAGTCCGGCCCGTGATGTGATGTGTGGGTTGGGAAAGGGGAACATATTGTATAGAAATTGGGTGTGTGTGAGGCTACTTGTAGCAGACGGCAACACAAGCGCATCGTCGGTGCACTGCAGCGTGACACCCACTGACTGTCCGGGACTACTTATTTGTGGGATAAACCCACTTATTCGCAGCTAAATAACACTAGTTTCACTAATGGTCCCACAGGCCAAAATCTGCCTAAATTTTGATGAAAATTGACTAAATAAGCCCAATTTAGAAACTTTTTATTTTGATCATATTGTTACGTTTGAAATTATTCTTACTTTTTGACCGGTAATCATGGCGCTATTTAGAGAAATTTTTAAGAAAATTTGGGCAAATTATGTGTGGACCTTAGCTGTAGAGAGAGATAGAGAGAGAGAGACCAGAGAGAGAATAAAGCAAAAATCAATTCCCTAGACTTACAACATATACAGGGTGGTCCATCTAGTGTTTGGAATTTGAGCTATTTATAATTTGTTTTAAAAAACCCGTATATTTTAAATAATATATTTTCCAAAAATAAAAAAATAATAAATGACCCATTTCAACTGAAATATTTTTGTAGTGTAGTTTAGAATGGTGATCTCAAAAATCAATTTCAAAAATTTTTTCATGGCTCCGTTTTTGAAATATGAATTTTTTTTCACTTTTTCGGTAGGTGCTCTTACATTTTAAGTCATATCTGACTTCATAATTGTCAGATAGAGTTAAGCAAGATATGAATCGAAAGGCAATTGAACTGCCAGTAATTGCGTAGAACATTGTTTTTAAATCGGCTTAGTAGTTTGGATACAATAAACCAAAACATTTCAAAAAATTCAATTTTTTACTCAAAAATGCAAGAAATTTCATTTTTTAAACGCCTAGAAAAAATATAAAAAAATCCAAAAAAATTATTTTTATTCTTTCTACTTACGAAACGCACTTTTACGAAGACAATAAGGTATTGGTGAGGAAAATCGTGTAACAAGTACCGTATATGGATCAAATTGAGTAGAGGAAATAACATTCAAATTTGGGTATATTGTGTGTTCACAAAAAATAAACTTGTATTTTTCTTCGTCTTTTGGTCACTTTATGAAGTTAGCGAAAAGCCAGAATAAAAATTTAAATCAAGAACCGAACGAAAGTCGAAGCAAACGGAAATTTATTTTTGAATAATCATGAAAATACCACATTTTTTTGCACTAAATTGCTCACAGCTCCTGTGTTTGTTCATAGATTTTGATGATCGTTATCTGGTTTTCTTCGTAGGAGTGCGATTCTTGAGTAAGAAAAATAAAAATAATTTTTTTTGGATTTTTTTATATTTTTTTTAGGCGTTTAAAAATGAAATTTCTTGCATTTTTGAGTAAAAAATTGAATTTTTTGAAATGTTTTGGTTTATTGTATCCAAACTACTAAGCCGATTTAAAAACAATGTTCTACGCAATTACTGGCAGTTCAATTGCCTTTCGATTCATATCTTGCTTAACTCTATCTGACAATTAGGAAGTCAGATATGGCTTAAAATGTAAGAGCACCTACCGAAAAAGTGAAAAAATTTATATTTCAAAAACGGAGCCATGAAAAAATTTTTGAAATCGATTTTTGAGATCACCATTCCAAACTACACCAAAAAAAATTTTAGTAGACATGGGTCTTTTTGGCTGTAAACTATAAATTCTATATATCAGATAAACTTAGAATTAACTCTGTTATTTGTTAGCTTATGGACAGGTAGCTCTAAGTAGAAGATGTGAAATCAGCCCAAATTATAAGTAGTTTAAACGATAGTGCGCAAAACGATACTCATAGTCCACATCACAGTGGTTAGACCAAGACGGACATATTCCCAAATGCACTCGGGAGCCTAAGTGAGAGCGAACAGCTGACTAATTTCCGACAAAAGCGGTGTCGACATGCCAAAAACTGGCTTTTCTCATGAACCGCTAAACCGATTTAGATGGGCTATATAAATGATTCAATTTTCAACATTTCACGAATATTTTGCGTATAAATGTGCTTAAGTTTTTGCGTTGAAACTCGAATGGCAAAGATTAAGAGGGACCCTCCCCAACCCTTTACAACAACTTTATAAGTAAAAAATTCTTTGTGCAACATTTTTTCATTTTTAAAAGTTAAATCTATTTTACTTGCAATCTATCTAAAATTATTAAAAAAACTTTTATTATACAATCATTTCCGAAGCTTAGAAATTGCTCCCCTTACTACTTCAATTCTATTGCACACCCATTACTGTGGTAATCCAGTTCAGATACTCAGTTATTCGAGTATAAACCACCGGTACGTTGGCTCTGCAACCTTTATCACTGCCAAAAGAGGCCACGCCTATAACTATTGGATTTGACTGCAATATCATGGGACTACCCGAGTCCAAGCGGCAGCTCGTTTCCATATTGGGCAACTTGCCACATATCATGTTCCCGTCCAATCGATCTCCAAAAAATTTTCGGCAATTATAATTTGATGCCACTTCCATCTGAACTATATGCAATCGCAGTGCATTGCTCTCCGTACGCTTATGATTTCCCCAGCCGGCGGAATAGACCCATTCTTGTTCAAATGTGGCACGATCCCCGGCCTTGGGCAAACTTATCTGTTGCACTCTCCACGAATACTCCACATGCGGAGTTTGAATCAAGGCTATATCGTTTTGAAAATTACGTTTATAATCGGGATGTTCGATAAAACAGTTCCGGGTCACATGCACTGTCAAGTAAGGCGCTCGACGTGTGGCGGCACTGTAGCTGATCATCACTTGAAGGGCGGGCCGAGTGCATGAGGTCACAGTGAGGATCCAACGATGACCCAGAATGGTACCCACACAAAACCATGTGTTACCGTTTGCTTTAAAGTCCAAAGCGACCAGATACGGCATTTGAGTGTCATCGGCTTCGAAGCCTGTGTCATACTGATTGTACTTCGGCTTGTTTATAGGAATATTGCGTAGAAGCACAGGACTGCGATACTCTTTGATAGTACAACTGGTTAGGGGTAAGTAGTGAAGGAGTATGAAAAAGAATATAACGACGGGGACAACCTGCTGCTGCATGATTAAAGAAGAACTGAAGGCTTTAAAATGCAGTAATATCATTTTTATAGTGGTTCTGTACCCAAGTGGCTGTTGGGTAAAAATTGTGTTTGGTTCATTTTTCAAGACACCTAAGAAACTTAATAGCTTTTGATTGTATAGAAACACTTCAACAAAGCAGCTGTTTTTAAGAACTTAAATATCAATAACAGATATGAGAGTGAGCAATACCAGGGGTGCCAGAGGAAATCTGATACCTTCATTGTTGCACATTGTTACAGTCTGTTATGTAAATTAGCTTCAAGAACTCAGCTAAAATATAAGCTATCAAGCAAACCTGTTTAATTCTAGAGAGGTTTAGTGCGCGGGCTTAAACGCGTAGAAAAGATTATGGGCCCCGTTCCGAACTCCTAGTCTATTTTCATGTAAACGTTTGTATTTCGATTGCAAGTTGTATAAACGACAAGTCAATGGTTGTTACTAGATTCCGTCGTCTTGTTTCCTCGAATTGAATTCACTTGGGATTGAGCAGTCAGTTTCAGCTGCCTCAAGAATTCCGAGTTTTTTTACCACTCATAAGTAACCGTAGGTATAAATGTCACCTTCTATGCAACGTTTTTAAATTCGACTGCAAAAGGTTAACGTTTACCCGAAAATCGACTCGAAATTTGTAACAGGCCCAATAGTTTCATTTTACCGGGTTTTAAGAAATACTGAAGCAAAGATTTTCGTTCCAGCTTCTGTTTGTAGTTTCTATTTTACATTTTACTAACATGAGTAGCGGTCAAATGCAAAGAGGACCTTCGATTTTACATATGTGTGAGTGCAGACACACACAGCACACACCTCGACGTTACTCATCTTTACGAATTCTACAGTCCTTGCGTCTATTCTCAATATTAAAATTATTCCGATGTTAAGTTATGAACTAATTTATTGTTCATCCTAAAGTTATTTAAATGGTCTAAAATTATAACTTCAATATTATTTTAGTATTAAGTCAATCTGACTAATTTTTGGTGTAACATTTTTAAATTTACGCCTGTAACGTAAATTCAGGTGGAGTTGGAAATTGGTTGGTACTGGGGGGTATCGCAGAATGTCAAGAGATTTTATTATCGTATTTTAAAATCAAAATATAAGATTTGTGTCCAAAATGACGGTCAAACTGGCTGCATCTCTCTCTCAAAAAAGGTTTCCCAATAATTAGTTATTTGATGTTTAATTAAAATTTGTTGATATAAAATTTTAGAAATATGTTCGCACCAGTCATTAAGTACAACTTGGCAACCCTAAGCCCATTTGTTGCTTTAAAATTAAAAGATAGCGCCTGCAATGCCAGCTGAGGTTTCAAATTGGTTTTGGTTGATATGCCATCGGTTGGTTTTCCAACATTTTTTGAAACTTTAATATTAAAAAGCAAATTAAATATTTTATTCTGTGAAATAATGTTTTGATTTAATTAGATCCAACCGAAAGAGATTTTTGCTAAACCCGGAATTGGATTTGGGTTTGAAGATATTTCTGCGACACTTCCGAATATGAAATACTTTATATTATTATGAATACTAGATAGATGGCAATAGAACTGGCAAATAGGAAGTGTAGACCAAACGGTCTAATAATATCTAAATATTTGTGCATAAAGTAGCGGCTAGGAGATTCTTCGTCCCTGCAGTTGCTGTATTCAGGATTAATTTTTAGCCTTTTTATACGCTTAGCAAACGTGATTTGTTGCATCGCTTAGAAATAAAACGAGAAAGCAAAGCTAAGTTCGTATGTGAAAACAAAAAGTTTTTCTCACTAAAGCCCAATTTTCCAACCGCTCATTTTCATGGCAGCAACAAGAAGTAGTCATCCGATCCGATCAGTTCTGACAGCAGCGTTCAGTCAAAAGAAGACTCTGAGCAAAATTTTAGTTCGATAGCCTTAAAACTGAGGGACTAGTTCGCGTAGAAACAGACAGACAGACAGACGGACGGATATAGCTAAATCGACTCAGCCTGTCATGCTAATCAAGAATATATGTACTTTATGTGGATGCTTCCTTCAATGCGTTACAAACATCTGGACGATTTTAATAAACATTCTAAAAGCCTACTATTTGTAAATAAGTCTCTTAATCAGGCCATTCACACACCAATTTTTTTGACAAACTTGTTCATTTTGACAAATGTTTTATCGCTGTTTGAGGGTTCAGATGACAGATTTTCGACATTTGCTCGTGAAGATCATACCTGGGTGTTCGCGCGAACATCCTTGTCAATGGATGGGAACAGTTGCACGAAAATCATTTGTCATAAATATATGAAGAGTGAACACCGACAAAAATAAGCAAAGAATTTTGCTCGAAAATATCGAATGCCTGCAAGATGAGCTGATTGTCAGATGAAAAAATTAGCTTCGAGCAACATTTGGCTCAAAGCTAATTTTTGCATCTGCCAATTTTTTATGTTCTCCCGTTTAAATTTTGTAGCAAATGATGTTCGTAAGAAATGTTTGCTTAGTTAGTGGGCAGACGTATTCGAGTTTGGATGGGCTGCTTTATTAGCAAATTAGGAATTAAATAATACCAGAAGTTACATAATGAGATGTATGGCCGATGAGAAACAAACAAAAGATTTGACATTTCAATTTCAGATAGAGACAAGAATTAGCAACCTGATTAGGAACTAGTGCTGGTGGACTTCTAACTGGGGTCAATAGTTCTTTAATTCCTTTCCCCTTTTATCTTAGCTCTAGAAAACCTTCAGGCAATGTTTTTTAAAACAAATCAAAAAGTGATTGTTTTAGTGACCTTTTGATTATAAGTCGTAGAACTTTTTAGCGGGCTCTAGGTCATTAAATTATGATTTTGTATACTGTCAACCAGCCTCCTTTGTGGTATTGTGCGTGTCTTGTTTTAGAAAAGTTATGAACAAAATCATAACTTAATTACCTTGAGCTTTATCTACTTCATTCGTTTTTAATTTGATCAAGGATATGTTTATCCGCGCTTATAGGTACTTACACAGACAGCGCATAGCAATATCATGGCGCAAATGCACACACACTCTCACACATCCCATAGCCTAATCCGAAGCCTAACAACAACAACTTCATATGTGTTCTCACTTTAATTTCTCTCCTAATCCCCTTGCATATTCATAAACCAACGGCCCGTGCCGACTTACATTGAAACATGTCAGTACTTGCTCTGAGGATAGTAAACGATGTAGCCGAAAGAGCGGATAAGTTGATGCAAGACTTTCATGGATTAATCACAGTTGATGAGGAGCAAAAACAATTTTTATTACGTTGCGTACAAGAAGACCGGAAAATATATCCTGATTGTAAAAAAAAACACTGGAATAAATATAAAGGGTATGCGGATTTGATTTCGCAAAAAAACAATTTTTTTTCCGTATGTCACCTTGGGACACCCTAATGTTTATGCATTGTATTCTATGTAGATCTTGCTGTTGGGGGACAAAGATTTTCATTTGAAATAAATTGCCAAATATAATCGGTTTTCTCTTTCTATTTCTTGTTTATGTTGTTGCTTCAGGAATATTTTCTTGAAGGAAATAGCGCTAAAATCTAACGTTAATATACTCACTCTCTGAAAACCATGCACAAAATCCGTGAGAGAAAAAGTAACTGTTTAATGCTTGAGGGGCTTGAACAGCGTACATTTCTTCCTCGTCTTAGTTATTTAAAATTTAATATTTAAGAAATCTCATTTAAAAATTATACCCAACTAACCCTATTTTACCCCCCTCTCTTTTTCATTTTAGGTAAGTTTTTCTGCTAGTTGCACAACTTCAACGTAAGTAATACCACAAAATTTAATATCAAATATTTTCCCAGCTGTTTACTGCAACCAACGCGTTAACCCAAAAATTATGAGCTTCAAATTAAATTTTCGTTCTTGGTCGTCTGGTGTTGTTTTTATGGTTTATGAAGTGTTGCAAAAAATATCTAAAGAAATAAAACGAAGGAAGGAACTCGCTTTCGTTGCTGGCATCAGCAGAAAGTGCCACTATTTGGAATTGAGGGTTTTGAAGGGAAGGGAAGGGGGGAGCAAAACGAAGGCCACTTGTGAAACAACATGCAAAAAGGATTTTCGTCGATTTTCGAGTACGCTCTTGCCACATGTGCTACGCGAATTGTCCCCCTCCCAGCACTTCTTCTTTTTCTCCATTGCATAAACATGGCTTGCTCTCCCTTCCCATTTTTCCTCCGTTTTTTTCCAGTTGTTTTGCCTGGGCTACTTGCGACTTTTCGCTCCTTTCTGGCCATTTGGCTCTTTGGTTGTTTTGTATTGTTGCACAGTGTTCAGTGGCATTTATTGTTTTTGGCGTCAGTTGTTGCACTGAATTTGTTTTTGGTTTTTTTCGTTGGCACATTTCGCGTACTCAGCATTTTTAACAGTTTATTTGGCCAAGGCATGAAACTAACCAGCAAACGAATCCGAATTCTGGCAATTGGTAACTGCCCGTGGGAATCGTTGGCAACTGTCTTGTTTGGCTTTGTGTCTGAGAGGGAGAAAGTTGAGAAGGATGAGCGAAGATGATGCTGATGAAGTGAGCAAGTGTGTGAGTTGTGCTTTTGATTGGCTTTATTTAGATGAATTCATTGGAAATGTTGTAACGGTTTATTGTTAAAGTGTTTAATTATTTATTAGTTTCTGATAAAAAATTAATTTACCTAAGGCTTAAGCTTAAAACGAGATGAGTCCTTACACAGAAATAAGGTTCGAGATATTTGGACTAAAATCATTTCCAAACGATATCAGAAGTGGGATATATCAGTCCAGAAATTCTTGTCTTAAATCCGATCTTAGCTAATAAGAGCTTGACTTTGTGCACGATATAGGATTATTTTAACAACATACGGGACTGATTTTATGTGGTTATTCGAGTTCGACTTGATCACCGAGTCGCACCCAATCAAATAGTTCCGAAATTGATTTAAGCTCGATATTCGTTCTTGATTTGATCTCGAAATCGGTTTGAATACCTGGCATTAAATTCAGCTCGATATATAACTATATTCAATGCGAATAAGGATAGCTGCAAATGCCAGAGATTGACTAGAGCTCGCTACTTTTTTAACTACCTTTTTGATTTTTAAAATAGCGAGTTCTAGCCGGCTCGAGGTCATTAATTGTTTGCATACAACTGTAAAATCGGGAAACAAAAGACACCACAATGGAGGCTGGTCGCTGTGTTGGCCTATCGACTGCATTTCCACAGCTACCTTCTCATGTCAAAAGTGCTAAGTATAACAGGTAGGGATTTCCAAGGCAACATACACTCATCGAAATTTTTTAAAGCCTCCTATATTTTGTTCAGTAAAAATTGTTTAAAACATGCTCTAAAAATTATTTTTACAAAAACTGTTAAAACGGGCTTGATTTAAGTCAAATTAACTGCGAAATTTAATTCAAGCCAGTCTTAAAAGAAATCAAAAGGATGCATGATAAGGATAATTAAAAATCGATTAATTATGGATTTAACCTCCAGATTTATAAAATAGCTCGAAAACACCTAACCGGATAGAGCTAATCATGAGTGAACTCTGAATCCGGTATTAAGACCCATTTCTCGATAAGAGCTATTCGAAGGACCACAGTCGAATTGAACTTTTTGTCTGCCAGCATAAACACGACGTACAAGCTTACGCCACATGTTTTCAATTGGATTCATGTCCAGAGAACGTGCTGGCCATTCAAGAAGCTCCATTTTCTTCTCACTGAACCACTCACGACTGGCCCTTGACACGTGATTATTTATCGGGTCGACTCTTGGTCCAAAAAGTCTACTAAAAGTTTATCCAATAAGTTTAAGTAACCTTTTGAATTTATGCGACCTGTAACCTTGAAGAAAATGAAGACCAAGCCTACTATGACGGCATTTGATAAACAAGCCAGAAGGGAAATTACTAATCGTCAAATGTCTTGGATGGACGAGGGGAAAAATGTGGTATTCTCAGATGAGAAAGAGGTTAACTTGAGTGGGACAGATGGTTTTAGTTACTAAGGGCACGACATTAAGGCGTCTGAACGCATTTTGACCTCCCGAAACTGTAGTGGCGGCTCTGAGCTGTTTTGGGTCGCTTTTAGCTATCACAATCGGACCCCGATATGCAAGATTAGGGGTCGAAAAAGACAGAGGCCACAGTTAACCCTTGAGCATAACAGCCTGTTGGTGATATGTGCTATACGATATATTCTCGATTTTGATCAACTCTTAATTTGTTGAACCAGAGATTACACAAACCGTAACCCTTAACCGAAAACACTTTAAAAATTTGTAACCGACCGTAACCAAAAAAATTGTTTTTATAACCGTAACCGTATAACCTTTAACCATAACGGTTACAGTACCGAACAAATATACGGGTTTTTTCCGTTTTCCTCTAAACTAAAACTTCGATAACGTAACCCAATGTAAGACAAGTGTGCTTGTGTTTAGTGAGCAAGATAGCTCTCTCCAGACTACAGCCGTTTTACACGCAATTCAGTGTTCATGTAAGAACATGAGTGCCCCTGGTAGCTATGGCTGGCCTGCTCTGGTCTAATGGAGAGGACAAAAAAATATGCCCTTCTCTCTCTGACACTCAGTTATGCATAGCCGGCTCTGACGTAAATTTATTTGTTTATGCGAATGAACATTTTACATGCATACATTGCGCCACACTGTTGCTGACGGGCACAAAGAAAAATAGCGAACGAGAAAGAATAAGTGCAGCTAACCAAAATCTTTACTATCCTCATCTTTCCTTATACATATGTGATATTACTCTGGACGCTGGCTATTTTAGCCGATCCAAAAATATACGACTTCGGCTCAAATTTGGCATCAGCTAATTGTGATTTTTTTCTGTAACCTAAGATGTGGGACAATATTAGCGAAATTATTACAGTTTAAGCAACAGAAAAAGCTGCATCAACAAGAATGCAGGGCGAACTGTTAGTCTTTGGTTACTTGTATTCTATCTGGATTCAATGTTAATTTGAAATCAAAAACAACATATCTGCATTGACCAAACTTAAGTCTCACGAGTTAGAATTTAGAGAACCAAGTCTGTTTGAGAATGATGCTCACCAATGTGCAATATTTCTTGATCCGATATATAATATATCTTTATCTACCGAGCAGAAAGTTAAATTAAATTGTTATGACACCAGCACATCAGGGGAAAACAAAGCCAAGTTGGTCGGAGATTTCCAACAGTTCTAATTAACAACAATCTGACATCTTTATTAAAAATAAGTATTATCAAAAGTTTTGCTGGCAGTACCACCCACAAAAATAAGCTTATACTTATAACCGTAACCGTAACCGAAACCCAAAACACAATTATTTTAATAACCGTAACCAGTACCGTAACCGATATCCCACAACCGTAATATAACCGTAACCGTAAAAAAGCGATCGGACAAAACAGTAACCGTAACCCAAACTGTTATTCGTTCGGGTTTTAATCTCTGGTTGAAACAGATAATATTCATAACTGGAAAGTATAAAAAAAGGTGCTAATACTGAAAAGAAAAATGTTTTTCTCACTAGATCTAGTTTTTTCGACCGATCGTTCCCATGGCAGCTAAATGTTATAGTCGTCCGATTTGGATCAAACTTATCAGAATTGTGTGGAAGCATATAATATTGATCAGTAACAAGTTTGTGAGACTACTAAGACTTTTTCAGACCCATCTTTTGTATGGCAGCTATACTATATAGTTGTCCGATTTTCATAAATCTTGGTGGAATTATGTAAAATCATAGAAAACTTATAAATAAACGAGGTTTGGGAGGGATAGCATTGAAAACAAAAAAGTTTTTCTCACAAAAACTACTTTTTCAACCGATCGTTCCAATGGCAGCTATATGCTATAGTCATCCGATCTGGCCGGTTCCGACAAATGTGCAGCGTATTTGTACCAAGAGACTTCGTGCAAAGTTTGGTTAAGATAGCTTCAAAACTGACGGAGGTGATAGCATACAAACAGACGGACATGGCTATATCAACTCAGCTCGTCACGCTGATCAAGAACATATATACTTTATGTGGTCGGAGATGCTTCCTTTATGCGTTACAAACATCCGGACAATTTCAATATACCCTCTCCAAGGGTATAAAAAGGTATTTATAGACTAAATAAATAATGAAAATTACTTTTGGACCGATACAACGTTAGCTTAGTTTAATCAACAAATAAAAGAGAACTAAAAAAAAATATTTCCGCGGAGTCTGTCCGAAATTTACTTTGGTGCTTTTAATCGAAATCAAACATTGAAATCTCCTAGCTACGTTCCTTGTGATCAATCACCCTCAATGTGCTTATAATTGAGCAATTACTTTACCATTTAGTTAACTCATAAACGGTTACTTTAACTAATTCTGGTTTCACTTATTTGACGAAATAAAATTTAAAGCTTATTGTGAACTTTAAAAGATTTTAAGGGTGAAGTAACTCTTGACACGTAACACTTGAGTTTGATATTGTAACCACTCCAAGTAGTTTTTCACTGTTTTGGGTTTAAACTATCTTTATTTACAACTTCGACAGTGGTCACCTCTTCGTTTTCTAATCTTTCAAAGGCAAAGAAATAAAATAGTGCCCAATGAAATAGGATTCAGTTCTTTTTGTCCTTTCTGTTTCCACCGAATAACCCAATGGTCCTTATACATAAATCTATGCAATCCTTGTCCATAAATTAACCAACTGACATATTAAATTCCTATCAAATGTACACACACAACATTTTTCAAGGGCTAAAACAACAAAAGCCATAAGCGCACAAAAGTATGCAACAATAAATCCGCATGAAATCCTCAAACAATTATACAAATGCTGAAGTGGCAGAGAAGAAGAGACGACAATCAAATAACACAAAAGCAACAGCAGCCAAAGTGGCCATAAAAAATGCTGCCAGCGCAGCAAAAGCAAACACCAAAGATTCGTTGCACAATTAAGGCAAAAGGCGAACGAACGAAACGTTTATAAAGCCAGAATGTATGCTACAATTTTATGCGATTTTCATATGCAGCTTGGGTGTGTGTGTGGCTGAACAAGATGATGGTGGAGGAAGAATTTTATGAGTGAAAACCCACTCAATAATTTTCAGCTATCACTTTGCTGCCCGAAGGGAAGGCCAATTTTTCACTTTTGCAGCATAATTTTGGCCGCTTTTGGCTGCTGCACTCTGCCGGCCATTTTTTTGTCGTTTTTGCGGCAAATATTTTATATGCGTTGCATTGCTCAAAGCCAATGTGTTTTTTTTTTTTTTGGTTGAGTTTTATTGCCGTTGCAGATGATGGACATTTTGGGGTGGCCCTAAAACCGCAGCAGCTCTTTCATTTTGGGGCCGTTTTATGGGCTGCCGCCTGACGAACTTGATTGGACGTTGGCGTTCTTTTCTAGAGTTTTTTGTCAGGGTGTTCGTGCACTTCACTAACAGCTTTGAGTGTAAGCACACACATATGCACATATGGGGAAGGAGTGAATAAGCAGGGATGGGGTTGGCGATGAGCGTGTTTGGCCTCTTGAGCAGGCAGCGCCATAAACTGGGCTATTGCTGATGCAGCACCACTGCACTGCAATATTTCTTCATTTCATTTGGTTAACATGGCTTACATTTTCCTAGTAAAGGAATAAGAGTTAAATAATGGTTTAATATACTTTATTTTGATGCAAGTCGGGATCACCAAAAAAGGGTTTAGTTCAGGGGTGCCCAAGCCACGCATTCGCGTATGGCCTTCACGCAAACCGTATGGGCTGCGTAAAGGAACAACACATTCATATGAGTTCTCTCCTCTCTTTCTTTCCGAGCTAAGATTTTGTTGTGGACGAGTGCAGACCTGCAACCATAATTTCAAATGTGGCTCTCTTCTTTCTCTCTCTTCTATGTCTCCGACTCGAACGCAACAACAATTTGTAGTGAGCGTCGCCTCGTCCGCACTGGCCAACACACACACACGCACACAAACAAAAATTGGGATTCTCTTTCTATTTCTTGTGGTTGTTGTTGCTTCACGCTGCCGTAAGCTGCCCCTGGCTTAGTTCATGGTTTCTAATAAATCTTTACCTACAACCCAGCTATAGCTAAAGTCGGGGTCACCAATTTTCTTATGTCTTAAAATTCTCCCCTCTAAATGTTAACCTTTAACCTTGAAGCTTTGAAAAGAGTTTAAATTTCGGCACGTACCACACAGAATAAATAAAAGAAACAAACAGAAAACGATAAAACAATTTACCAAAATTATTTAAGGGCAATCAAAAATACAGACACACGCACACACAAACATAAATGTCTGTCTAAGCATACCAAAAACCAAATTGACAAAGTCAATGGGCTTTTTCCAAAAGCAACAACAATGTGAATTTTTATTGAACCAGGCCAAATACAGCCTCGCCTCCTCTGCTGCTGCCGTGCAACCTGCGGCAACCGAAAATGACATTTCAAAGGCAAACCGACAACATTTTCGCGTATTTTAATGAGCATTTTGGTGGCTGCCACTGGAAAAAAGGAGTTTGAGCGGGATCGAAATTATGCATGCGACCGCCATGACACACACGTCGCATGTGTGATAAAAACCCCCAGAGCGTTTCGAGTGCGGTTCTCGGTTCGGTTCGGTGCTCGTCTCCTTTTTTTTTGCCCCATCATTGGGGCACACATGCGTGCGTATGTGCGCCTCCCGACATCATCTCATTAACAATCAGGCCAAGCGACGAGGACATTTCGACTGCTGCACTGCACGCGTGTGTACGTGTTGGACTCAAATTTCAAATCAGTTTGCCTCTGCTGCCTCCGTCTGCCATGACCATTATTTAAATTCAAAAAAGCGATAACGACCGGGTAATGATGAAGTGCAGCAGCGACGGCAGCAACTCCAGCATTGGCAACGGCATCGGACATTGGCGTATGGCCGCTGGTCATTGCAGGCGTTTGCCAAAATTGGTTACGCTTTTGGGTCAACAGATGCCAACCTTTTGACGCTCTATGGTGTCTCTAAAGCCGGAGGGGGCGAGGGAGCGAGTGGAATGGAAGTAGAAGTTGGTTTTGTGACACGGCAAAACAGATGGAAGTCAGTGCTGACAGAAGTTTAGCGACAGGCAATAATGATGGGGAATAACGAGTGGTTTCAAAGGCGACAAAAGTGTGCGAAAATGAGTCGAAAAATTTGTACAGGTGCATGTCGGTTCGATAGGTAGAGTATCTGAGTAGATTTAACTTGGATGGCTTCTCTTAGAATTTAATTTTCTTGCACCTTTCATGAATTATTGGACTCATCTTCGATCACAAAAAGTTAATTTTCTTTTTAAACTCCCAAACTAGTCCAATAAATGGATATACTTTTATGGAGCCTTGATATTTCGGGTATATTTTTCCCTATTTTCCAGAATTTTCAGTTATCTTATCATAATCACAGATCCCTCAGTTTCAGTTAATTTCACTTAAGGATACGAAAATAGCTTTACACTCCATCTATTCCGGATTCAAGCAGCTGACCTTTTTTTAACATCTACAGCATATTTTTGAGTTATTATTTTCGGTAGAGCCTAACACTCTCTTGATACCCATTCGCATCTCCCAACTGTTCTCGAACCAAAAATCCGGCTCATAAAATCTTTTAAAATATGCTCACCAAAACGCATTCTCCGATTCTCTCTGCTGCATTCTGCTCTCAATGATAACCCGCTGATGTCATATAAATAACAGATTTAGTGGTCTCCGGGTCTGCGACTCAGTGTGGTCGGCCATTATTGTTTGGTTTTAGCTTTTCGAGGGGCGGACTAACCGACCAACCAACCAACCAACAGGCAGCTGATAAAAGCATCAGCTTTGTTTTCGTCCCAGACTAGGCGCTGTTTCTGGCCAGTTGCTTTTTATGTGTCATAACCATGGATGACGGCGGCGGCGGAGGCGGCGGCGTCGGCTTTTAATGGCCAACCGAAAAGCAGGAGCAAAAAAGCAAACAATGGCCCCAGCTCCCCATCATTGACTGCGTTAATTGCTGTCATTCATTTGAAAAGTCATACGCGTGCACCCTTCGTGTCCTTCGAGTACTTCCTGCAGTTAAAACTGATGATGATGCGTTTACTCTTTCGCTTTCGTTTATGTTTTTGTCTGCTCATCCTCCTTCTCATCATCGATGTTTGGGTTTTTGGTGGGTCGTTTGTGCTGATCTTAATCCCCAAAGGGGTGGTCTTTGTTTCCCCATTTCATTCAAGTCATATTATCTGCTTACTTAACCAAGGCCCAAAAACGAAACTCTTTTTTTTTGCTCTTCCATTTTGTGCAAAATCCAATTTAGCTGCTAAGCCGTCGTTTATTGATTTTGGGTTACCCCAGATGGACGACCAAATGACAGAATGTGAAAGAAAGTTGGGAGTATGCAGTAGGTTTGCCATTAACCATTGCAAGGGAGTGAAGGCAGTCATGAGACTATGAAAATTTAATAAGCGTTTTGGAAACGTTTCATTTTTATGAGTAAAAGGAGAAAATATGTTAAAGACTGTGCACAACTGTGTCTACTTATTTCTACAAACAAATGTATGTTACTACCCAACAGTGTATTTGGTGCTGGTCCTTTTGGATTTGATTCTGTTAATTTGGATGGAACAAATCTGCATAATTGGTTTTGTTCGAGCAGTTCTTGCTTCTCAGAAATAGCTTAAAAACTTTACTTCCTTTTGTAAAATTAATAACTAAATAAATAAGGTAACCACGTAAGAGTCTAGTATTCCTGCCTTCTCTCAGAAAATTATAAAAAAAACTAGCTGACCCGGAAAACGTTGTTCTGCCATATAAATTGATTTTAGTAAATATTTCCAGAAAATTAGCGGATATTGGAGAGCGTCGTATGAACGGTGTGTGTCGGCGATGTACTCTAGATTATTGTTTCTTCTTCGAATCACAATTTCTCTCGTCGCTGTGCAGCCGCCAACCATTATTCCAGCAACGCCGTCAACTTAGGCGCATTAAATGTACGCACATGCGTGCGGCGATTGGCGTTTTCGAGCGAAAGATTCTTCGCAGGATTTATGGACCTTTGAAAGTTGGCGAGGATTTTCGCATCCGAAGGAATGACGAACTGTATGAGCTCTAAGAACTGGGACAAGGCAAGGTGGGTCGACCACCCCTAAGGTGGAACGACCAGGTGCGGAAAGACATTTCCAAACTTGGTGTGAAAAACTGGTGCAGCAGCTCGCACAGAGCAGGAGCGACTGGCGGACATTGGTTGCAGCGGCCGAGACCGTCAATCGGTTGTGATGCAGACATCAGAAGATAACAATAGCGTGATCACAGATGAGGGAACTATAAATAGCACCTTTGCTCAGTCCCTCTTCGCTGTCAGCTACGCTGCTATGGCGCTAAGGTTCAATCCTCGCCCAGTCTTGCTCTGTCGCGGTTGTATTTTGCTTGCGCCAAAGCATGGCTGATGGGTTGGAGTGAGACAGGGCTCAGACGGTTCGAGTTCGTGACGAAGACGGTTGCAGTCTGAAACTAAACTTGGTTCGACTGAGCAAACGTGCTATTAGATTGTCGTTGATCATTCAAAAGGGAGTCCAGCTCGCAGACGATGAGCCTGGCGTTAGACGATTTGAGGTTATTGTAGCCGCAACGTGCATCCACACGATTGACGTTCTCACCGCCCATAAAGTAGATTTATAAAAAAATGTATGTGGCGGCAATGAGTTTACTTTATGTTTATGTTTACTTTGTCTTTGATTTTGAATATAATTTCTGTTGCTCCAAACAAAGTCATTTGAAAGCCTGAAATAAATCTACGAATGGACTTCAGAAACAGGTTTGAATCTGGATCAGTGACTGGTTGCGTCTCAATTTCCGGTATTTGCTCTCATTCTCATATTTGAATTTGAGCGCTTGACAGTTGGGTCATTCTTTGTCCATATCACCAATCAGGACTTTCCGATCAACGGAATATTTAATATCTGGCTCATACTCGAATGCGAGACGAAGAAGCGAAGTAGATGTAAATGCTCGATATACTTGTAGGCGTTTTTGGTCAATTATTATGTTTGTTGATCAGTTCTTGCCGCCCTAACATATCGCATGTGTGTTGCCTCATTTGTTCGTTGGCCCAAATAGCCACCCCAAGGTGTTGCTGGCATTGTCTACAGATAGGCCAAATTGAAACGATAGATGAAACACAGAGTGTCACAGGTAAGAGGAGGAGGAACGGTTGAGATGTGGAGAGGGTGGCGGTGAAAGAGAGTGAAAAAAACGGGAACAGTGGCTTAACAGTGGCTGAACAATAACTAAACAGTGACTAAACAGTGACTAAACAGTGACTAAACAATGACTAAACAGTGAATTGACAGTGAAAGTGACTAAACAGTGACAAAACAATGACTTGACAGTGACCAAACAGTGACTTAACAGTGGCTTAACAGTGGCTTAACAGTGACTTAACAATGAGTAAACAGGGGGCTATCAGTGGTGGAAAAGGGGGGAAGAGCGAGTTTTAAGTTATTTATATATTTCTCTGTTTCAAGATTAAGATTATTATTTCTGCCTCTTATTCCTATGAAACTGTTGTTTTCATTTATCTATGAAGCTGCCCAATAAACAAGACTTACAGAAAAACAAAAAAAACACAGCAGCTATCAGATCACTCTTGTGGTTGGTATTTAAACTCCCTGTTAGTTTCCTTCCTTTGAAAGATTGTCGTTGCTGCTTTAAATGCCATTAAGAGCGCTTGTGGTTTTGAAACTAGGCCCTTAAATTAAGCATCATGTTTCACATCAAAGCCTCGTGAGTGTTAACGACACCCACACCTTTTTTGTTATGCGTATTTGGAAAAAAGGCATGTGCTATACAATTTTTAACGACTCTCAAATTCAATTAATGTTACCATTTCCAAGTAGCAGTTTATTATATTGGATCGTTTTTTTTACGGAATGGTTCACAGAAACTGTCTTCAACCGTTTACATATTCCGTTTTTAACCAGCTTATATTTTATAATTAATAAAGTAATTTAATTATCTTACAATTAATTAATAGTGACTAATCGGCCCTCAGGCTGAAAGTATCTAATCTATTAGCGAAATGAGATCTCGCCAATACTGTAAGGCGTGTGACAGGTAGTTTGCTAGCATCCTCCAGTTTCTCCCGCCTCAGACAGTATCAAGCTCTGTAGATGTGTATCTCTCGCAGCATCGGGCAGATTGTAATGAAAGGCTCCACGTCCTACTAGTACCCGTAGATTACAAAGGGCACATATTAGGTTTGTAGAACGTGAAAATGGTTGACTTTTCGGTATAGATTTCTCGTACTGCTATTCTCCGCTCTGTTTTTAGAAAGAGTTCAACTTTCATTTGCCATCCATTTCAGCAGAATATTTTGAAATATTTGAGTGATATTAAATGGTAGTCGGAATACGGGTTGATAAAAGTACTCTGGAGTTGATCCACAAACTTAAATTCTTCATGGCCCCAGACTTGTACTCCATAGCATATTATCGTGATTACTGTTGCCTCAAAGAGTTTATTTATTGTTCTTCCATGTACTGTTGATGGCAGTCTCTGCGAACTTTCTTTGGTACATTCAACATTTGGTACATTTGGTAAATTCAACATTTTTCATTGCTAAATTAATTTTTAAATTTTTTCCGTCCTTGATTTTCGGCCAAAAGTTTTTCCGTTGAAAAACAAAATATCTGCAATTTTTATTTTTATTTATAAGAAACGAAATGCAAGTTTTTGCGTGCTGCTTGCTGCTAGTTTCTTGTTGAAAATCAACGAATTAACTAAACTTCTGTTTGTTTTTAAATAAAAAAAGTTAGCTTACTCTGCGGGGATTCAAACTCGGGGCCCTTGGGCTGAACACGATTGGAATATTGGTATGACGCCTAAAACAAGCATTTAATCACCCGGACTTGAACAGCTGTCGTGTTCCGCATGTCTAATAGAAGCTGATTTTAGATATTGGACTTAAATAACTCAGAGTTAGGACAACAAATTAGAATTAGCAGTTGCTAACAAACTTTGAATGAGGCTACAGCCTTGGTCTGCTTTTGATTTCTCAATTGAGCATTTTCAGTTGGCTTGACTTAATCGAAATTTATCTAATTTAATATCCCAGCCACACACACACACTTGTGGGTTTTACCCCCGCACAATTTTAATCCTGTTGCACTTAGCTTTAAAATCATCATAAAGCACAAAGTTCAAGCAAGCAAATTCTGGTGCAAGCGCCTGCTTCATCTCTGTTTCATCTTCACCCCAAACCGAATGTAGCCCAACGGATGCATATAAATTCCGCTCGTGTGGTTTTCAAAATGCATTACGAGTTGGGTTTTTGCGCCCTGCCTTCCATTTTTGACCTGGGCTAAGCTAATCAAGGGCTGAGCCAACAATTTACTTAGCCCAGCACTCTCGAGGGTCTCTCTGTCTCACATCCCCTCAGCTCTCTGGCTCTTTCGCTCGTTCTGGCCATTTCCCGCCGGTGTTTCCATCATATCAGTTTTGGCGGGGTGGGCTCAGGAGGTGGAAGGCTGTAGAGGAGTGTGAATTTCCTTACACATCCTCATGTCTGCCTCATGCATAAACCAATTTGCTTTGCATAAGCTTCAGGATGGGTATCCAAGAGGGGCGACCTCTCCAATTGCAGCAATTTTCTGACTTCACTTTATGCATTTATGCGCCTTTGTCTGCGGTTCTTTTTTCGGTGCTCGCCGCCAGTCGTCTGCGGCGCCGGGTCATTAATTTGGAAGCAAAAATCCGCTCTTGAACCTCTACGTTTAACCCCCTCTCCTCAACCGGCAAGGCAGCAGGGCCAATCAGCCGGACTGGTCAGTTGGCTAGTCTAGGGTTCTTAACGTGCATTTCCCCAGTGAGAAATTAGGAAATTGCATTTGCAGGAACGTGAACGTGGACGCAACGGAATTTACGCCGTCGAAGATAGGCCAAAATGCAGCCAACTGAGTTGGTTGGTCATTTGGCGGGGTGGGGGGCTTGGGTTGGGGCGCGTCGATTCGACAGCTGGAAATTGCCAAAATGTAAATTTTCATGTGCCACGGGCAAAAACGGAATCCAAGAGGCATATAAATTTATTGCTCGCGCTCTGCATGCGAATTCAAATCCAAATCAACATCATCATCGTGATCATCGTCGTACTAAAATATTCATAATCAACTCGGCGGCATTAGCAACTGGTCGGCATTTTCATTTCGCGTTTTTCGAGGTTAGTAAAGCGCCATCTATGGGGCAAGTGGCATAATTGAGATAATGTTTTAGTTATGAGTGGTTAGTCTTTTTATTTAGTAGCTGTGGGTGCAGTTGAGAGGAACTGAATGTGTTTTTGCAAAAGGAATATTTAAAAAGGGAAGGGAAAACATGTTCAGTTTTAGGCTGTTTAGAACGAAAAGGAATATAGCCAAGGAGATTAGTTGGCTCCAGCGGTATGAATCGGCTTACGATTTACTGACTGTAAAAGAATGGTTAAGTTACAGATTTATTATTGACTTTTATGCCTTAAATTTAATTTGTGCGTCCAGAGCCAAGGTCGCTCTAAGCCAAGGACACCTTTGGCTTTGTCTGGAACAAAACCAGATTATGTCATTAATTAAGTATAATTTGGATACAAAATGCCTCCTGGAATCCCCAACCTTAAGACACCATCAGCAGCATGTATTGGGTGAGTTTAAGTCACTTTGAAGGAGAAAGGAAACCCTGGTTTATTATAAGACACACAGAACAAGTCAATTGTGATAACTTAACGTGCTTTTTAAAAATTAAAAATTAAGACCATTTCGCGCTGATTGGGACCGTAATACAAAATTGCCGTAATGTATTTACGCCAATTTGAAAATCCTCAGAGATTCAAGAAGTGCCTCTTCATGACGAAAAAGTCACAGTTTGGTGCGGCGTTATGCGAACGGTCATTGGGCCGTTTTTCTCTCAAAGCTGAAAATGGACATGCTGGCACATCAGTCCAGGAGCGTTATCGCAGTGGTATGATGACCAATTTGTGATGCCAATTATTTCCACGAAAGCGTATGAGGCAGTTCTGGTTTCAATAAGATTATGCTCACCGCACACAAGTCGCATAACAATCGATTTTCTGAAGAAATTGTTTCCGGGCCGTTTGATGTCGAAAAGTGGTGATTTGGACTGGCCACCGCGTTCGCCCGATTTGACGCCGCCTGACTCCTTCTTGTGGGGATATTTGAAGTCAAAGGTTTACGTTAACAAGCCAAGGACCGTAGAAGAGCTCAAGGACAACATTCGTGAAGAAATATTATTCTGGTTTGAGCCTGGCGAAATCACGGAAAATGCTGGGCAAAAAGGCACAATACGCCGTCATCGCCAGAGGCGGCCATTTGAGAGATATCATATTCAAAAATTGATGTAAGTAAATCTACTTGAAATGCCAATAAATGATTAGGATTGCCAACTGCCAATTTATTATACCCCTTGCAAAGGGTATTATAATTTTGCCCAGAAGTTTGCAACGCATAGAAATATTCATTTCCGACCCTATAAACTATATATATTCTTGATCAGGACGACGAGCTGAGTCGATTGAGCTTTGTCCGTCCGCGGCCGTCTGTCCGTCTGTCCGTCGTCTGTCCCGTCTGTCTGTTTCTACGCAAACTAGTCTCTCAGTTTTAAAGCTATCGAGCTGAAACTTTGCACAGAGTCTTCTTTTTACTGCACACTGCTAATATGTCGGAACCGACCGGATCGGATGACTATATCTTATAGCTGCCATAGGAACTATCGGTCGAAAAGTGGGTCTTTGTGAGAAAAACTTTTTGTTTTTAATGTTAACGGTCTCCCACTTCAGCAATTATTAATTCTATACGCTTTCACATAGATTAGAAAGTTTTTTTGTCCAAAATCGGATGACTATATCTTATAGCTGCCATAGGAACTATCGGTTGAAAAGTGGGTCTTTGTGAGAAAACTTTTTGTTTTTAATGTTAACGGCTCCCACTTCAGCAATTATTAATTCTATACGCTTTCACATAGATTAGGAAGTTTTTGTCCAAATCGGATGACTATATCTTATAGCTGCCATAGGAACTATCGGTTGAAAAGTGGGATTTAATGAGAAAAACTTTTTTGTTTTTAATGTTAACGGCTCCCACTTCAGCAATTATTAATTCTATACGCTTTCACATAGATTAGGAAGTTTTTGTCCAAATCGGATGACTATATCTTATAGCTGCCATAGGAACTATCGGTTGAAAAGTGGGTCTTTGTGAGAAAAACTTTTTCGTTTTTAATGTTAACGGCTCCCACTTCAGCAATTATTATTTCTATACGCTTTCACATAGATTAGGAAGTTTTTGTCCAAATCGGATGACTATATCTTATAGCTGTCATAGGAACTATCGGTCGAAAAGTGGGTTTTTATGAGAAAAATTTTTGGTTTTTAATCTTAACGTGTCTCACTTCAGCAATTATTAATATTATGCGCTTTTACAAAGATTTTGGAAGTTTTGGTCAAAATCGGATGACTATATCTTATAGCTGTCATAGGAACTAGCGGTCGAAAAGTGGGTTTTATTTAGAAAAATTGTTTGTTTTAATGCTGGCGTTCTTAAACTTTGATGTATTAAAACATTTGCAAGGGTATAAAAACTTCGGCACAGACGAAGTTAGCCTTCTCGTTTTTTTTTTGAGAGTTTATAAAATCATTCTATATTTTTTTTATTTTAATTTAATTTTATTTATATTAAATTTAAATCCATTGAGAACTTTAAACGTGGTTTTCTCAAAATGGATTATTTTGAGTAAAGCCAGTATTGAAGTAAGTACGCAACTAAGCACCAGCAAATTTTCTTCTAAACGAAAAAGTGAGGAGGCTTCATCCCATTTCTATTTTCTAGCCAACATTTGTTAATAGCGCAAAAACCATCTTTAATTGATGGTAACTGTGAATCATCCGATTCATTCTCACTACTGCACTCATTTTCTTGAATGTTGTCTTCTACTATGGAGCGAACAATTTCGTCAGCAGTCATTGCCCGACAAAAATCAAGATTCTCATCAACATAATCCGTCCAGTTGGAGTTTGATTCAAAAACTTCGGTTAGTCCCATTTCAGTGAATTCTTCAACAATATCATTCTCAAGCTGCTCATACTCGACAAATCCTGTCTGAAACGATAACATAAATTAGAAAGTTTGTTGTTTCAGATTCAGAAGAAGCGGTACTTTACTTTTTTGTAACAATTCTAAATTGTTGTCGGTTTAACCAGTTTCCATGCATTGTCCACATAAAAAGAGAAAAGCAAACCAAACAAGAAATAAATTAAAAATAAAAAAAAAAAAAAAAAAAAAAAAAATAAAAAAAGTTAAAAGAGAGAGAGAAAATTTTAAAAAGGAAAAAAAAAAATAAAAAAAAATATAAAAAAAAATTTATACCGAATTTAGAAATTGTCCGGATGTTTGTAACGCACAGAAGGAAGCATCTCCGACCACATAAAGTATATATATTCTTGATCAGCATGACGAGCTGAGTTGATATAGCAATGTCCGTCTGTCCGTTCGTCTGTTTCTATGCTATCTCCTCCGTCAGTTTTAAAGCTATCGTAACCAAACTTTGCACGAAGTCTTTTGGTACAAATACGCTGCACATTTGTCGGAACTGGCCGGATCGGATGACTATAGCATATAGCTGTCATAGGAACGATCGGTCCAAAAAGTAGTTTTAGTGAGAAAAACTTTTTTGTTTTCAATGGTAGCGTCTTTATACTTTCTAGATATGAATGTTATCTGTTTCCACACAATTTTGGAGAATTTGATCAAAATCGTAATATCAATTAATAGATTTGTGTCGATTATATTGAAATATAATTAACCACTGACCTTGAGCCAGCCAAATGCAAAACTTTGTCAAAACTAACGTAAATATGGTTGCATTCAATAAAAAGCTGCAGTATTCCCATTTATTTAGAAGTCAACTGCTTCCAAAATTTTTTTTACAATTCACAGAATTTTTAATTTTGTAGATGCAGTCGAAAACGACTTCAGTTTTTGTCGAGTGATAATTCCTTCGATTTTTTAAAAGTATTTTTTAATCTTCAAATCGACTGAACCTACCTTTTGCACTCAATATACTGCTATAAAGAATACAAACAAAAACCAAATTTTTTTCTTTATTTCTCTGCACTTCAAAGGCGTACGAATGTGGCGTTTGGTACTGTGGAAATGCCTATATATAATTGTTTGATGAAAGAATGAAAGAAAATAGTATTTATTAGACGTTCAGAGTGTCTGTTGCTTTGATACAGCTTTCAAGCAATAATCGCTAGCACTCAGGTTCAAAGCGATTAATAACAGTTCATGTTAATTTTGAAAGTGTGATTAGCGAAACATGTACTTGCTTTCATCATTAACTCAGCAAGACTTATTATTCTTTTCGCTTAGAGTATTTAACCAAAGAGATCAAGTAAGAGCGTTGCAGTCGAGTGGCCCGACTCCGAAATACCCGGTACAATTGAGACACATATACAAACGGGTATCAAAATAGAGGAAAACTAACTTCGGCCAGTTTGTTATATGGCGGCTGTACGATATATTCATCCGATTTCGATAAAATTCTCCAAAATTTTGTTGAAACATATAACAGATGGTGGTGGTTCGGAACCTAATGGGGGCGTACGTAGTCAGGTAAAGCTGCTGATCGGTTCAACTTGGCGAACCCAGAGTGATCCTGGCTTACTGCTCCTCTCCAAGGGTATAATAATCTAGCCTTCTCAAGACCATTCCATGCAGATTCTTACTCTTCAAAGGAGAATAAAGTTATGGCTTATCTCTCAGTTTTTAAATCACTCCAATTAAATTCTACCCACCTTCCATCCACTTTTCTGCCCGTTTTGCTATTCGTATTTTCTCATTAAAGTCCCCTCGAAGGCTGCATGGGAATTAGCTTTTAACCAATTCCAACTCCATTTAATCAACATTCCTATCCACTCTGTACTTCCTCCTTTTCTCCTCTCCGTGCCTCACCGCCCAGCATCCATCAAATCAGCTCGTTTAACTCGCACTTTCAATCAATTGCTCCCGTCTGAAGTTCTCAACTCTTTTCCAAAAACCCAAACCGCAAACACACATGAAATTTAAGAGCATCCCCATCCTGCGTTTCTGTAATCAGCGTCAGGTGTGATAATGCGGCCCGGGTGTCGCCCAGGTCCAAGTGAGGTCCTCGCCCAGTTTATCACTCCACCTTGCCCATCAGGCAGCCATCCATCCATCGTTGGGAACGTCTGTTGAGTTTTCGCTTGGTTGTGTGTTCAGGGAAATATCCCAAAGCATTTTCTACACTGCAGCTCTCTCACTCTGGCTTCATATTTCTGCGGTTGCCATTTTCAGTGGGCGGAGATGATGCAGTGCGCCCACTTTTCAACTCCTTTCCCCAATATGTTGGCTTTATGTGTGTAAAGACAATTTGATAATCGCAAAATGCTGCATAGTTTGAGTTAATGAAGCTTGTGTGTGTGTGTGGTGGGCCCTTCCCATACTTATATCCTTTTGGAATCTGCAGTGGACTGGTCGTAGTTGTCCTCCTTGTTTGTTGGAAAACAAGCAGAGCGTTTTGCTTGCCAATTAGTAATTTTGCTGTCTGCCTGGTTGACTAGGGAACAGTCCACTGTCCTCTGTCCCTGACAACCTGAGGGGAGTTTTTCAAACTAACTCGAGCTTAATATTGAAAGGGGGCTGCTTTAATCTGCAAAAGGATTGGGGTTCAATTTATATAAATTAATTCTCGTGCTGCATTTATCTCTCACAAGTATTTTTTCGCCTGCTGTGATGCATTTCATCTCGTATCGACTACAAAAGGAAGAACCTTGCAACATTGCAATTTGAATGAAATTTCACAGCAGGATCAAAGTTTGTCCCGCGCTGCTTGTCGTCTTTCGTAGTGCGAAATTCGTTTCCGTTTGCGATGTCCTGTCGTAGAAATCGCACGCTGCCTCGACACGTGACGTCCACCGGAGCAGGCAGGACGCGTCAGTCTGGCGGCCATTTTGCGTTTTGTCGCCGCCATCATTATTAATATGGCAGCGTTCGGTACCTGAAGCGGCAGCCAGGCTAACTTCCGTTGCGTGCTGTGATTTTTTTCTGTGCAGTTGCCTCTGCTTCTACTTTTATTTTTTTTTCCTTTTCGATGGCTCTGACAATTTTGATTGTTGGCCTGCTCCTGCTCCCTGGCTATCCAGCAGGTGTGACCGTCAACTGGCAATCAACTTTCATTTAGCAGCATCATTTGTCACGCTTGTTTATTGCCCGGTTACGTGTTGGTCAGACTTAATGGCTGTTATTGTCGCCGTTGTCTGGACGGACGAGAGCAGAGCAAAAGACAGACAGTAGAGGCTCACCGCAGACAAGTCAGAAAGTATTGCTACAGGTCCAGGCCATGAAATTGTACATATGTATAAATTATTTGGTAATGGACTAGCTGTACAGCCGGCAGGACGCTCAGGTCCTTTTCAATGTGTGGATATGTTTCTTATCAAGTTTCTGTCAGCTGGATGCAAATCGTTGCTAACATTTGAACACAGAGTACTAGTGAGGTTTCAATGCGTTTCCTTATGGGTTTCAGTATAATCTATGAGAAGAGCTTAGTCTAGCTTCTTTCGTAGGCGTCGGTACTTTGGTTTCTAGTTTCGCGCTCCGGCTGCTCTGTCCCGTTAGAGCAAAAGAAAGCTAGATGTCGAGTTCCTGCCGAGAATTCATGCTGTGGCCCGGACCGTAATTCAATTCTATGGAGGATTGGCTATCTAAAAATAAAAGACGACTAGAGGCACGACGGCTACGTAGAGTATTTTAACTCTGGGGAGGATTGGCTCTCAAATATACACCAAAACTAGCTGGATGCACGACTCTTCGTTAGAATATTACAACTCTGGCACAAATACAGATATGGATTTCGTGGTAAATTGTTCAAACTGAAAGATGGAGTTAAGTAAAAAACATTGAGAAGCCATAAGAAAGTATGTAATTGCAATTTACTGTAAGTTTTAGATTTGCATTATAACAGAAACTATTAAATAAGGAAAAATTATTATTATTAAAAACCATTTTTAAGAGACATCACAGCATAACATATTTATTAGTTACATTGAAATATTGCTGCAGGACTTGCTAATCGGCGTTTAAATAGTTGTTCTCCCGTGCAATGCATTAAGCCTATTTTCAAATTAATAATCTGTTTTTTTTATGCCACTGCAAAGGGTGTAATAATTTTGCACAGAAGTCTGCAAGGCACAAAAATATTCACTTTCCAACCTAATAACTATATTTTTATACCCTGTTCCCATTACAAATGGGAAAAAGGGGATCATGAAGGTGTGCAAATGTACATATATGTAACAGCCAGAAGGAAGCACCTCCGACCCCATAAAGTATATATATTCTTGATCAGCATCAACAGCCAAATCGATTTAGCCATGTCCGTCTGTCCGTTTGTCTGTCTGTATGAACGCGTCGATCTCAGAGACTGTAACAGATAGAGCCACAATTTTTGGCATGTATGTAGGTGTATACTGTACCCAGATCAAGTTTGCTCCAGATTTGGCAAATTCCTCCTCCTCCTTCTTCTAACCGCGAAAAACTGTCAGAGCTACAGTTTTTAAGCTTGAACCTAGTGTAAGTCATATATATTCAGTAAGGCCCAATATCTGTCTATTCTGTATACCACTATAAGATCCGAGCAAAAACACCGAAGATATGCAAGTGCGCCTCCCCATTTATTCAAATAAATTTTAAAATAAAAGGAGTTCAAAGCTATTGGAACCACATTACTTGGAACAGGGTATTTTGCTGTCGGGGCACTCGACCGCAACACTCTTACTTGTTTTTTTTTTATACGTGTGACGAGCTTAGTCGATTCTGTCCGTCTGTCTGTCAGTCTGTCCGTTCTACTGCTTGTTTCTACGGAAACTAGTCTAAACGAACTAAGATATCGAGCTGAAACTTTGCACATAGTGTTTTTTTTTTGCGGTACGCTGCTAATATGTCGGAACCGACCGGATCGGATTACTATATCTTACAGCTGCCATAGGAACCATCGGACGGAAAATGGATCTTAGTAAGAAAAACTATTTTGGTTTCAATGTTACCGTCCCCAAACTCTGCCAATATTAATATTCAGGGGTGCCACAGAATTCACTAGCGATTTGGCTACTTGCGATTTGTCAAATCGCTGGAATATTTTCGCCATGCCTCAGAACTTCGAGCGATTTCGTTTTTTAAGCTTGTTCACAAACCCGCCAAAAAAAAAAGTTATACCTTGCAACTCTAGCTGCTGTATGGTAACGCGAGAACGGCGAACGAAAATATAAGCTGAAGAATTGCGTTAATTCAATAATTGGCTCACGCACGACAGATGACAATCGACGATTAAGGGAAGAACCAAATCTGTAATGAAACGCCTACATTGCAGTCGCCTTGGATCCGATCTGACCTTTCTACAATAAATTAGAAAAGATATACGTATGCAAGATAATAAGTGGTGTGCTTAAAAATAACATTGAGCCTCGCATTATTCAATTCAAGCAATCGGAGGAAAGGTTGTTCGGACTAAAAGACTGTTCTTTCCAGGCTGCAGCCGCAACTTGTCGCCCATTGTGAGATTGAGGGAAAAGTGCTTATGCTCCTTCATAAAAGCCAATCAAACATCTGTTCAATGCTTTCTCCTTTATAATTAATTTTAATTAAAACAATTTCGGAAGAATAATAAAATTTACCAACATTTGAGCGGCTTCTCATCATTACTTTGGCGTCGGCGTTGCCACTTTATTCAACTCAGATTGGCAGCAATCGATTTACAAATTGCACAATAATTAAGCAAGAGATCAACCAAAAAAAATGATTGCTAGTTAATCTAATTTTTTTATCTCTGTTTTAACACAAAAATCGCTATTTTATACACTTTAAAACTAAGTTCGATTAATTTCGAACTTCAAATATTAAAAAGGTGGCACCACTGAAATACTAGCGATTTGGTGAGTTGAAGTGAATGACCAATTTAACTAGCGATTTAACCAGCGATTTTACTATCGATTTGGTAAAATGCGTATTTAATAAACTTAACATGTTATATGTTTAATTTTTTTATGTAGATTATTCACAAATTGAACACCACTCAAAACAGGCTCTGTCTCAGGGCGAAATCAAATTCGAGCGAGTTTATAGCGAAAGTGAATTCTGTGGCACCCCTGATTATATGTTTTCACACAGATTTGCAAAATTTTGGTCAAAATCGGATGACTTTATATTATAGCTGCCATTGAAATTACAGTCAAAAACGCATAGAAAGAAGCATCTCCGATCACATAAAGTATATTGCAGCGAACGCTGACTCCGGGAACCAGATACATGTAACCGGATTGGGTACAGACGTCTTCGTCACCGAACATTGGCGGAAGGAAGGCAGATGAAAAGAAGGGGCCACCACACACACACTTTCCTAATCTAAATACTAAAATAAATTACAATTTAAGGTCGCCTCCCCATTTATTTAAATAAATTTTAAAGAAAATTTAAAGCAATTCAAAGCCATAGCAACCACATCATTTCGTACAGGGTATTTTGTTGTCGGGGCACTCGACTGCAGACTCTTACTTGTTACACTTTAATAACACCAAAAATGATCGACTCTGCTGTTCAAGCTGATTAAAAACGAGAAAGGCAAAGCTAACTTCGTCTGTACCGAAGTTTTGATACACTTGAAATAGCTTGTCTCAACGGTTAGCGACTTCGACCAAACTTCGCAGATCAGCTTAAAAACATTACATATTACCCATGACCGTGTTTGAGAGCAGTAATATTGAAAACAAACCAGTTTTTCTCACAAAAAACCATTTTCCGAACGAACATTTGTATGGCAGCTACAAGAAGTAGTCATCCGATCCGGTCGGTTCCGACATATTAGCAGCGTGCAGTAAAAAGAAGACTCTGTGCAAAGTTTCAGATCGATAGCTCCAAAACTGAGGGACTAGTTCGCGTAGAAACAGACAGACGGACAGACGGACGGACGGACAGACGGACGGACAAAGCTTAATCGACTCAGCTTGTCATGCTGATCAAGAATATATATACTTTATATGGTCGGAGATGATTCCTTCTATGCGTTGCAAACTTCTGGGCAAAATTATAATACACTTTTCAAGTGTATAATAAATATACATTAAGGGCGCAAGATGCTTCGTCTCACTGAATGAGTATCTAATGAGTTCACCTGACCTTCTGCTATTTGCATATTCGCGTATTGATCAAACTTGACTTGCACAATTTTTCTACACAATTTTTAGTTCTTTTCCTTCTTAATAAACTTCATTTAGACCACAAGGAACTACATGGCAAACTCTAAGCAACTATAGTTGCATTCAGCTGCTCTCTGGTTTTCTCGTCCCCTTCACAAAACAAAGACAAAACTTTTGCTAATGCAAAATTTAGGTCACTGTGTTAGGTTGCAGCTAAAACTTTATCCCCACACAACTCGACTATTTTGTTATTGTCTGGCAAATATTTTCCATTTAATTAACGCATGGAAACTAGCTGAGCAATTGTGCGAGGGAGAGACCGGCGGTGGGTGGCAGGAACTGTCGCAGCAGATTAAAATAAATTGCATGGAAATTTATCATTCGAATCTCGACACAGTTGCAAAACTTGGCAAGAAAGTGGAGCTTTGGGTCAGTTTCTGTATGTGTGGGTGTGTGTGAGCCATAATTAATCATAATAAAACCAAAGAGGCAAAATCAAGGTAGAGCTAGAACACGAAAAAAAAACCAACCAACCACAATTTTCCAGCATTTTCTTTGCCATCAAAATAAATGAGCCAATTAAGGGAGGACCGACGAAAAAAAAAAAAACAATCTAACCTGATGAGGGTACTACAATACTTCTTGTATCACACTACGTTCCCTCTAGTGCCCCAAATCCCCAAGAATGAGACTCGAGTTCAGGTGTTGTTGCCCATCATCATCATCAGTCCTTTGCCAATTTATGCCTTTTTGTGGCGTAAATTTATTTATATCTCTTTTTGTGGGACTCTTTGGGGGTGTTTGGCTTGTTGACTAAGGTTAAGTCGTTTCGTAAATTTGCTGCTAATGAAACTAAAAAGAGTCGCTAATTGTTTGCCCTTGATAACCTTCTGTAGAGAGTTCAGTGCGCCAAATTTTCTGCGGTTGGCAATGAAAATCAGTTGAAGGGTAAAAAAAAGACTATTTTGGGCGAACCTTGGTTACAGAACGGCTTTAGGATAGGAATCACTTGAGATACAACTTTTATTCTCAGCCTAAAAGTATGCACTTTTTTAAGGTTTCACTAAAATTAGTTTGTTAAAATCAATTAAAACAAGCCCGACTATAACATACTCTGTAGTACTCCAAAGTTTGTGATATCTGATTAATTTATTTTAAAAGCCACACAAAGTGGCAAAAAACCATAAAGTGTGAGAAGTGTCCATCGCCATTGCGGACGGTGCTACCCAGCATTATTGTTTGCTTTCCTCACAACTCGACTATCGTTCATCCGATCTTCATCGTTCCTTTGCAAAATATCTTTTGAAGGAAAGAGACAACTATTTACGAAAATGTTAGAGATATAACGTTTTTTCCAAGTTGCAGGGTAAAATTTTAAAAGTTAGCTTGATCTGCCTGCAAGTATAAGAAATATTTGTTCCGTACATGTCAAAACTTCTCTCTTACCATCTCTGAGATCTCTTCGTTCATGCTAACAGACGGACGGACTTGACTATATCGATTCGGCTGTTAATGCTGATCAAAAATTTATATACTTTATTAGGTCGCAAATGATTCCTTCTCCCTGTTACATAAATTTGCGCAAACTTAATATACTCTGTGTACCCTCTAAGTAAAGTGTAAAAAATTACGCTAGTAAGGGTACCAAATTTGTATACTTTGTACCGAAGGTACATCTATATATATAAATCTATACGCCCGACTGACACATTATCAACCCACAGCCTAAACGGCTTATCCACAGGTCTGATATTTGGCATATGTTTAGTTATGCAGGCGCGCACTAAGAAAAAAATTTGGAGAATTTTTCTCCGCAGTGTGTGAAAAGGCCAATTAAATGTTTGATTGAACATAACGGATGTTGCGCTCAGGCAATGTTGTGAAATGAGTTGATTTGAGAGAGCGAGAGAGAGAGAGAGAGAGAGTGAGAGCGAGCTGTGTGCGTGTGTGAGTGTGTTTTTTTTACAAATTACAACCAAAAAATCAAATAGGGAACAGCCTCATCCGATTGAATTGAATCTTATGGCACATAGAAAACACATCGATAGCTTTAACAATATGTTGACCGTATTTAACAAAAAAGTAGTTCATATACTATCATTGCTGTGAACTGTTGTCCTCTTTTGTTATTGGTGGTGGTACGTGATCTTAACTTTATTATCAGAATAGTGATGGCACACATCAAAAACAATAAACAGTGTTGCCAAAACAGCTTATTTTTCAATTTAGCCTTTGCAGATCTAAAATCAGAGGGCAACGGGAATTGTGAACTTTATTAAATATATATTTATTGTTTCCGCTTTTTTAAAAAGAAAATTTAAATTTGCTTCTTATTTTTTCAATTTTTAAGAAATGTGATGTTTCCCTGTTTTGGTTGCCGAAAAATAAAGACACATAGGTACACATGTTCAATTAGTTACATACTCTCATACTGTGTTGATTTACATAAATTGATTAGAAAAGAATATCCTGGAAATCTAATATTAAACTAATTCTTTTATTATATTATTCTACTTACTACGATTTTTCAAAACTTGCACGCGGACGAAGTCGCGGCGAGTTCAGCTAGTATAGTATATTAAGTTTGTGCAAAAGTATGTAACAGGGAGAAGGAATCATTTCCGACCCCATAAAGTATATATATTCTTGATCAGCATCAACAGCCGAGTCGATATAGCCATGTCCGTCTGTCCGTCCGTATGAACAAACAGATCTCAGAGATGGTAAGAGATAGAGGTTTGACATGTATGGGACAAATGCTTCTTATACTTGCGGGCAGATCAAGTTTATTTTCAATTTTTGCCACGCCCCCTCCCGCCCCCGCAATGGGTTTTTTAAAAATGTTATATCTTAGGTTTAGTTAATCAGACAGGTCTCAAGTTGATATTGGTAAAAAGCATTTTACTGTATCTACTCAAATTATACAGGCATGTTCTCAATTCCATTACTTTTCGAAAAGTAAATCGAACGCAATTCCGCTTCGGTTTTGTTTTTGTATTCCTAATTTCGATTGAAATTGCTCTCTCTTTTTACTTTTTGTAATCCACTGAACCAAGCGAGAAGGGCACTAGATACACAAGAGGGCAAACAGAATTCCAAGCGAAACGATCGAAAATGGAACAGTCGAAGATGAGAGAGGCAGACTTTTAGGTTTAATTTTTCGTTTTCGTTTGCATAGCCAAAGTCTGGACACATTAATCCAAAAAATCTTTATAAATCAATTAGGTATCACGTTTAGGTGCACACAAAAAAAAGAAACGTTGGTAAATGTAAGATTTTTAATTGGTAAATTCACCAATTTAGGTCTTTGATTTTCGCCCAAAAGTTTTTCCATTTAAAAACAAAATGCCTGCATTTTTGAATTTTGTATATGGGCATTTCCACAGAAAGGTCAACCGAGGTTGAAAAAAATTGTTTTTTTTTAAATGATTTTTCTTAACATAACATTTAAAATAAATATCCAAATAAATCTTAAAATGTAAGTACAGCTTTTCTGATTCTTTACTATAAAAAAATTTGCCTGAATACCGAAGAAATGTCCATTTCACTGTTAGCTTTTTTAAGATGTCGCGTGATAAATGCCGCGTTCTTCATAATATTAAAGCTTATAAAAACAAAACTAATGTAAATAATTGCGTATGATTGCACTCAATAAAAAGCTGCATTATTCCCCTTTATTTAAAAGTTAACTGCTTCAAAATATTTATTTAACTTTCGCAGATTTATGAATTTTTTTAGATGCAGTCGAAAACGACTTCCATTTTTGTCGGGTGATAAATCCCATGATTTTTTTAAAGTATATTTTAATCGTCAAATCGACTGAACCTACCCTTTGCACTAAATATACTGCTATCAAAATTCTACCAAAAAATAGAAACAAAATCAAAAATTCGTTTTGTCTTCTATATTTTTCTGCATTTTAAAGGCGTACGATTGTCGCGTTCGCGGCTGTGGAAATGCCCATATGAGGAAAAAAATTAAATGACTACTCATTTTGTTATTCCGAAAAACAACGAATTAAATTAATTCCTATTTATTATTTGAAAAAACTTTTACCTACTCTGTGAGGATTCGAACTCAGTTCCCTTGCACTGAAATTCGATGTGACTGACGCTCTAGACCAGTGTCCGGCACCGTTCAATTTTCTGTGTATAAAAGTAGCGACGTCCATCCTCTGTAGCAGCGGCGTCGATCCACAGACACTATACGAGCGTACACTGCTCTCTTTTGCAATAACAAACATGTGCTAACTGAGAGCGCTCTCGCGAGTCTGAACGCACACATGCAAAGGCAAAATAAGCATGTTTGTTTTGCCAGAGACTGCTCTAGACGACGGGGCCACGCCGCGCGCCTAGGTCGGGGCAACTAAAAGCTGACTTGTAGTGAATGGGATTCACATGTGTGTGGAAAATGTTTGCATAATTGCCTGCTTGCAATTCTCAAGATCAAATTCCACACTCTGACCATATAAAAACCTCTTACAAAAAATCTGTAATTTTGAGACCGTCCGATTTGAAAAAGAATAAACCATAAATGATAATTGGCCAAGGACAAAACCTTACGGGACACCTCGCTTGGTCGGAAGAAAACATAAAAAATCAGATGACGTAACAACAACTTGACGATAATTACGATACGAGGACAGAAGCTTAACCGATGTTTCAAAAAAATTGTAAAGTTTAGATAATTTAGTTCAGAGGATGTCATGATTCACGGTGTCAAAAGCTTTGCTAAAGTCAAGAAGAGTAAGTAAAGTGACATCCCCGTTGTCCAATTTTCTTCTGATATCTTCTGATATTTTAGATATTGATGTTGTAATGCTCCAGATTGGTTGTTATTCAGCAGATTATTTGTGGAGAGATACTTTTTATTTGTGCAGCCATAAGCTGCTCAAAAACCTAGGATAAAAAAGGTTCTATTGATTTAGGAACAAACAAGAAACGAGAAAATTGTTGGTCTTAATATATTTTCAATGAACTGAAATGACGCAGTTACTGAAAAGTTAAAATAATTATGTGTTGAACAGTTGCAAAATGGTAACAGGAGTTCAAGTGCAAGTGTACCAAAGGAAGGGCACGATATTGATCTATACAAAGTGTAACAAAACCGTAGCAAAATAAATGTAAATAATAATAACCGAAACCGAAACCATGATTTAAACAATTTATTTTTAAGTGCGGTAGGCGTAACCGAAATCGATATTTCTTTTGGGTTTAATGCCAGTCACAATGATGGTCACAAAGAAATATTGAATTTATATTATTAACTCATATTAATTCATATTGCCTTGTGGCTTATGTTTTATATTAACTTTTCTTAATACTTTTTTTGTGCTTCTTTCGTGCCTGGATTTTTTTTTTACAAACAACTAATAAATATTTCCTTAAGTTCTTAGGAGCACAATTTCAAATGCCAATCTCGTTGAAGGTCAGTCTTCTCTTTTAAAATTCAATTACTGAAAAAACTGGTTGCTCTGTTGATCACTTGTTGTGTACACTGTACATCAACACTCATATTTTTCTTAAGAAAGCTATTTTTGGGCAGAGTCGTTGAATCAAAAAATCCCCCCGTCAAAATATAGATAAACACCTTAATAGCCAAATATACTTTTTATTACTTGTCATGCTTATTAAAATATGTGAAATGAATGCGATAAGAGCTAAGTAGAAAAAGTCAAACACAAGATGAACAAAAACTACAGATAAAATCATAAATTAAAGATAAAGATTCGAGGTTCAAATTCAAATTTTGAACTGGATACTTTAAAATTTACAAATAATATTAAATTCGTATAAAATTTATTCAATAATTTACTTAATGAGCTCAAGTAGTGGTACACTCTGGTAATTTCCAGTTACAATTAGCTGATAGATTTAGCTTAATGATTGTTCAATTGATCTGTTTTCAATTCGAAACCCAACGTTGGATTGTGGCGTAGCAACACCACCTCAACACTGATAGATAAAGATTCACCTCTGTAGTCCAAGCGAACTAATTACTAAGAACTGCGACACGTAACTAGACTCAAATCATGCGGCAGTTGTTCATTCTTCATTGCGCCACCTCGTCCCTGCAACTTCTCATTTGCCATCCCCACTGCCTCTCCGCCTGGTCCCATTATTTTGGCCTCCTCCAGTTTCGCAGCCCGTACAACCACAACAGCAACACTGGCACCCAACAGCGACCCGGCCGCAACATCCGACCAATGGTGTTTGTAATCCATGACACGGCTGAGTGCCACAAACCAGGCCACACCCAGGCATATCAGCTGCAGGACGGGAACGAAAAGGCTTCCTCTCAAGGGACAGCGGCGCTGTTGTCGTAAGTGCAGAGCCAGAAAAACTAAGCCGTAGAATGCCATAATCGAATGTCCACTGGGAAAGGAGATATGTACATCTTTAAGCATTTCCTCGGTGGCTCCTGTAAGCTCCGGTTGACAAGTGTAGACCGTATGATAGACCCTTCCCTCGCTGAGTAGGCTATGGGTGCAGTTACCGCCATTTGCCAGTACAGGCGCACATATACTAAAGAAATGAGGCCTGAGTCTGCCAATACTATGTTTCCCTATATTCTTCAGGAGATCGTGCACCGCATAGCCAAACAGATACCAACGAAAGGTGTTGTATACCGGTTGATAGTTTTTCCATGAGAAACTTCCTCTACAATAACTGGCCCATATCTCCAGTACGAGTACTATCACAAGAGGTCCATACAGTCCCAGCCAATGCAAGAGGGTGGAACTGACGGTGTCCTTGTGATAAGGATACATTAAACTTTCATCGTCACAGAAGAAACCGCGTTGCGTGGTGGGCCACCAAAAACTGGTAAAGTTCTGTGTCAAATAGCAAAGTGCTACCAAAAGGATCACTTCCCCCAGAATCCGCACTGGTAGTCGAAGCGGTAAATTGTAGCTCATGGCGTACCGATCGGTTCAACGTTTCACGCGTCACTAAACACACATAAAGTGAGTCGGCAAATGCCTCAAGTCGATTCAGCTGGCAGAGCCCTCGGCTTGAGCTGAAGCTTAATTTGTATTATTAATAAATAAAAGTGCCATGTTATTGTGCTATTGTTATTGTACAGCTTGAAATATGGGGGTAAATATTTATGTCTAGGTATCAGCGTCAATGGCAATGTATTATTCGCACATACTTGGAATAATTTGGAGTTCAATTTATTGGCGATAAGCGAATCGCTTATGCGGGGCACGTGCTGGCCTGGGGATTCTTCGTACTGACGACACATTCAGCCCTGAACGCACGCGAGTTTGTTTAC
>JAEIFU010000608.1:0-114337 GCA_018904235.1 Lordiphosa stackelbergi
AGAATTTGTGTATGTGTGCGTACCCAATCAGACTAACTGTATTAGTGAGAGAGATTTTCTTAGTTATGTTTTCTTATTGAAATTCCGTACTTACTTAAATTTAGATGCAGAAAAATTGGATTTTCAAGTAGGAACCGTATTGAAAAAAGTTTTTCTTATATGTTTTAGTAATAAACAAGGCTGCAAACCGGTCCTGAACCGAACCCCTTAGAACCGGTTCGGGTATTTTGGGTCCGACGAACCGGACCATGAACCGAACCTCGAATATTTTTGACTCCTCGAACCTGAACCCGAACGGGACCACTTTTTTAAAAAATTCGGTTCGGTTCAACAAATTTAGTAGTTTTTTAACCACACATACAATATAGAAATTCCTTGTGATCTGACTGTCATTCAAAAACTCAAGACCAGTAGTCAAGAAACGAATATTGGATCGAGCATTAGAACTTTTAAATGACAACTGCAGAGCATAAAAGAAATGCAACTATCAAGAATATAATTCTGTGCTTCAAACGCATTTCTTGATTTGGACGATGACCAAGTTAACTCAATAAATTCCCTGGAGGACTATATAATTACAGTTTGTTGTGCTGCACACGCTCTAAATTTAGTAGATAACGATTTTTTAAGTCAGTTTAGTTTGACATTAGTAGAGTTCGCACACTTCCTCCGTACTCACATTATATGAAATCTTTGCTTGTAAAAAAATTGAATTGAAATTGAACTCGGTTGAGTTAAAGGTGCGAACGTTTACTAACTATTACAAATTTTTTAATACATACTTCTTTAAAAAGAGCTTCACCTAAAAATATTTGATACTTCACAATATTTTTTTATTGCTGCAGCCAAAAAAACTTCTTTAAAGCTACAGGATTCACAATTACTGGCAAGTGATTTTTATTCCGCTTGCTTTTCATTTCGAGCAACTGTTCTGAAATCTTTTGTTTATTACTATACTCGTTCGATAAGCGTTCTTCTATTATGAGCTAAGTACCAACATTGGCTGCAGTGCTCTAAGACCCGAGATTTCAAACTCTGTTAACTTCACATTGCACATTGCAGACATGCGAAAGCTCCAAAAAGAAATTCTTGATGAAAGTTTTAAATAAATCAACTTCTGATTGCGAAAAAGAGAAGTTTTTTAAAGCAGTAGAAAGCAATAAACAAATATTAACATCAAATCTGTATATTATGTTATAGATTCCTTTGACTATTGTCCAATACATCGACAAATATTTAATAATTTTGGAAAGGTGAAAAAAAGACGATTGAAAAAATATTGCGTTAACTATACTTGCTATTCCAGCAACTCAGGAATCAGTTTAACGGGCCCTTTCAACACTTTACAATCTAAGAAGAATGCTTATTAATTTAAACTAAGCGATTCTCAAAAGTTGTTAGTGTCAGCTAATGAATTTGATAATTAAAAATTGCATTATTGACATGAAGAATATTATTTTAAACAAGTGAGAAAGTCGGTCAAGCCCGACTATATTTATACTCTGTACCTAGAGTAGGAGCTGAATGCAGTGCTGCTGCTGCGCTCATCTCTCTGCACTCTCTCTCTCTCTAAGATGTGCGGCGTTGGTTGTGAGAGGGTGGAAGGGGGTGGGTGGGATTGGTAATTCACTTATTTGATCATAACTTGAGAACCGCTAATCCGATCTTTATCATTTCTTTGGCAAATCGATACATATTGCTATTGACTAACTATCTCTAGAAGGTACGAATTATCTATCAAACAAAACTGTGGGAGATATGACGTTTTTTCAAAATTGCGGCAAAAATAGAAAATAAACTTGATCTTCCTGCAAGTATAAGAAGCATTTGTCCCATACATGTCAAACCTCTATCTCTTACCATCTCTGAGATCTGTTTGTTCATACGGACGGACGGACGGACGGACAGACAGACGGACAGACGGACATGGCTACATCGACTCGGCTGTTGATGCTGATCAAGAATATATATACTTTATACAGTCGGAAATGATTCCTTCTCCCTGTTACATACTTTTGCACAAACTTAATATACTCTATGTACCTTCGGTACAGAGTATAAAAAGCACATAATCCAATGCATATTATATACATCTGGCAGGAAGATCATAGATGTGTAACCACTTTAGACGTCTTCGTATAATAACGCTTCTTCTCCTGCGTCTTCTGAACAAACGTCTAGCAAGCTTATTCGGATGAAACCTAAGGCGTTCCATAATACAATATAATAATAGTTCTTCCTCAGTTCTTCGAGTGGGCATATACCAAGGGGCTCCTGATATTCTGCATAATATTTTAGTCTGGAGGACTCGCACCTTGTTCAGATGGGATCTTGCTGATATGCCATAAATCCGAAGCTCATATCTCCAGGCCGGAGCTATTATAGCCTTGTAAACATGAAGTTTCTTCCCTAACGACATTGGATTTGGCTACTCTACCCTTGAAGAACACCTGACAGGGATAACAAAAGGCTACTAAAGGGGTACATGATGCAGTAAAGAAAGTTAGGTGCTCTCTGAGAGCACAGTCAGCTCGCGTCTAAACATATTAGTGTGCAGTTGCCACTTGAACTGACATGTGGTGTACTTTTGTTTTGCCGACGGGAAATTAAAGGGTGGTTTTTTCTTTGCACTGATCGCAGTGCAGTTTTTGATGTTCCTTTATTGCTTTTTTGCTCAAAACACATACTACATTTGTGTGTATGTGAGTCCTTCGTTCTGGCGCTCTCTCTCGCGCTCTGAGCAAAAGCACTTAGTTGTAAATGTTCGCTGAGCGCCTCACCTTCTGTGTTACATCATGGGAAGGTATGACTCCATCTCAGAAGGACTCTTCCCAGGCTTGTGAATTATCACAATTTGGCATTTAGGAAAGCAACTTAAACGCAAAGCAGCCTAAACAGGACCAGAGAGTAAATGCCACCACCTGGTGTGTTCTTATTATTCAGGTCCTTAATTTGCATTCAGCTCTTCAAGCGTTAAACGGGGAGATGGTAATGTAGGTTGCCCAGGAGTGTCATTTTCGGATTGTTACCAAAATTTTAAGAGTGTCCCAATTGTCCCAAGTCTACTTATACTCTTACTTTTATACAGAGAAGGTGTTGTACAGTTTACTCCTCTTTTTCGTATCTGTAGCTTTAACAGAAGTCACACCTACCATAAGCCCTTCTGTGACGGAAAAGTGTGTATGTACGTTTTTGGATTAATTTTCCTGCTGAGGAAAGGTTTTTCCACCGATCCGTATTGGAAAAACGCTGTTGTGCTCTTCTCTAAAGGGAGCTCTATTTAGTTTGTCCGCAGACTCATTTCCTTCTGTGTTGCTCTGACCAGGAACCCATATAAGGTGGCAGCACTCAGCATTGTTAAGCTGAGAAAATGTCAACTCACCCAAGGTATACTAAACAAGGTAGTCGCACTCGCTCTCTCACAACTCCTTAAATTTTTGTCAAAGAGAGCGGGAGCGAGAGATTAATATAATTCAGTACAAAGCCTACTAAGCTACTAAGTAAAACACAAAAAATTCGTCCGCGGAGATGCTTCGCTTACAACAGTTGCTTACTGACTGAAATTTAACAAGTTGTCAAGAGAGCAAGAGAGCGAGGGCGCCTACCTTGTTAAGTATACCTTGAACTCACCATGTCAGAGGTAAATTTTCAACTACACCTCAAAAGTCATTCACTCCGAACCGTTTTGCAAGGTAGTAATTTCTCGCCTCACAAGCTATTCCACTTGCTCCCTATCTTATCCAAAATAAACAAACCCATCAATAAGTTGGCTATCTGTTTATTAATTTAAGTGCCTGTCTAACTCAGACGCCATTGGAACATTCCTTGTTTTGTTTGTTTGCTTAACCCTGACATCATAACAAATTATAAACAAATAAAAAAGAAATGTGCTAAAAAAAAGAATGCTCCAACACTACACCTGAATTATGCCAAAAGTGCGTGTGGCAAACTTTTCGAGGCGCCAAAACCAACTAATAATAACAAGTCAGTCATCCACATCCCATTTCCAAATGCGTCAATCTTTCGCTCTCTTTTCTGGCCTTCCGTTTTGGCATTAATTTGTGTAATTTTGTTGACAATCTTGCCATTTCCGTCAAAGTGGCTTCGTGTTTGTTTATATTTGTACTAAAAGTTTGCCGCTAACTTGTTAGCAAGTAAGTCGATGTTGTTGGTGTTGTTGTTGTGGCTGTCTTTCTGATAAATTTACTTTATCAGTTGTGTGTATGTGTGTTTGTGGGGGACTGTATTTGGGGTGCGAGCGCGCGTGTGTGTGTCTAAAAACACTAGTCAACCATTTGGCAATTTATTTTAATTTATTTTGTATGCCAAGAAGAATTTTGTATGGCGTTGAGAGTTTGAGTTTTAGCTGGGCCATGCACATATGTTGTGTGTGTGTGTGATTGAGGATGAATGGATAAATGGAATTTGGTTTTTTTTGGGGGACGAGGTTAGAGCATTAAATCAAGCTTAATAGCTGCTGTGTGATCCACATTAAATTGGAAACTCCGGATGTCTGTATGGTCATTTTATAAGTTGATGTTCGAACACCAAAATTTAACGAAATTGCGCTACAAAATGCAACATGCTTTTTATTGCTAATTTTTTCAACAAATTCATATGCGTGATTTGTTCTCTTTCTTTCCGAGCTAAGGTTTTGGTGTTGGCGTATCTCTGACAAACTCGCCTCGCTTAAAGTGGCCGAACGCTTTTCTCTATTCACGTGGCATACAAACAAAACTCGGGTTTTTCTTTCTCTTTCTTGTGGTTGTTCTTGCTTGAGATATATGTTGTTCATTTGTATTGGTTTTCACGCGGTCGTAAGCTCATTCTGGCTTAAAACCTTGGGCAACTACTCAACCAAGCCAGCCGGAAATACAAACAAGTGAGGTGAGGTTATTGTAAGCGATATAATCGGAACGAAACCGAAACGTTGGTACCGGTACAATTTCGGTTTTTTTACATTTGCAGAGCGCATCGTAGTTTTAGTCAGACATTTGTAATGCCAATTAACAACTTTTTAGGAGTCATAACATTTGAGCACCCATCGATAAGCCCATGTGCTGGAGCTCAACCTACAGGATGCCAAAATTTTTGCTCGCAGACTTTTGCTTCAATTTTGCGGCTGCAGATAGGAATTTCTTCTGAACCGAAAAGTATGGGACTCAGTTCGCGAAATTGTACGCAAATTAGAATCATCGAAAGTGGACACAACTAATCTTAAAGCCATCTAGTTTTGGGCGAATTTTATTCCATTTGTATACACTGCAAATTGCAAATATCAAAAAATTCGTCCTCTCTGGCGAAATCTTTTTTCAGGAAATAGAAAAGCAAGAGAAATCCTCTTTTGAAAACAATGCTTTTCTATGTGGCATATTTTTTGACCCTAGGTATAACGTAACGCTAAATTCTGAGCAAAAAAATGCTTGTATCGATCATTAACCAAAAATTTCTGCACAGACTTCGTCGTTTGATGATCAATCACTGCTTAATGATGAATGCAGTTCAAATTTAGGTTCATCTGAATGAGCCGACAAAGTTAAGAAAGATTTTTGGGCATAATAACACATCAATTGTGTCAAGAAATAAGATACTGAATTCCATTAACACTTTTATCGCACTTAAATGCATTCGAAACCATGGAAACATTCTTAACTGGTGGTCAGAATCCTCCACAAGGTTCCCAGGATTATATTAGATTTCAAAATTTGACCTTTTTATTCCACTACGCAGGTTAGCTAAACAGGAATAAAATGATTTAGGTTTAGCTCAGAATTTAGTTTTTTCAATATAAAAAAAAAAGATGTGAGTGTCGTTAACACTCACGAGGTTTCGATGTGAAACATGATGCTTAGTTTAAGAGCTTATTTTCAAATGAGAAGCTCCTTCAATGGTATATAAATCAGCAAGGGCACTCTTTCGAAAGAACAGGGAGTAGAAATACCAGCCACAAGATCGCTGATGACCCACCCAGATACCACCAAGGTGAGATCCCAGATCCCACCCAGATCCCTTCGAGATTCCGCCCAGATTCCTCCTAGATACTACCCAGATACCACACAGATCCCACCCAGATCCAGCCCAGACTCCACCCAGATCCCTTCCAGAACCCACCTAGATCCCACTAAGGTCATACCCAGATCCAACTAAGATCCCACCCAGATCCCGCCCAGATCCCACTGAGATCCTACCCAGATCCCACTTAGATCCCGCTCAGTTCCTACCCAGATCCTACCCAGATCCCACACAGATCCCACCCAAATACCACCCGAATCCCACCCAAATCCCACCCAAATCCCAAGATCCCACCCAGGTCCCACATAGATCCTTCCCAGATCCCACCTAGATTCTACCCTGATCCCATCCAGATCCCACACAGTTCCCACTTAGATCCCAACCAAATCCCACCCAGATACTACACAGATCCCACCCAGATGCAATTTAGCTAGATCCCACTTAGTTCCCAACCAGATCCTACCCAGATCCCACTTAGATCCCGCCCAGATCGTTGCCCCTCTTCATCTTTCCTACCTCTTCGCTTCCCCCCTCTGCCCATCCTCTTGTGTGTGTGTTTGCCGGGAAACTCCAAAAAGTACAACACAAAATATGAATGACGTCAGCGTCACGTGACGCTAAAATCAAATTTTACTTTTACTAAAATCGTCCGTACCGAAATTAAAGATGTTTCACATCAAAAATACCGGTATACCGGAATAAAAATCCGGGTACCGTATTGAAACTGAAAACCGAAATTAATTTAAAACTGAAATAGAACCTTTAACCGGACGAATTCGTTTCGTATTAAGCCCTAGTTTGATCAAATCATGAATATAGTTTGTGCACCTTATGAAAGATTTAAATTATTTGTCTTCCAAATGATACGCACAGAGTTCTGAAAAAACAAAATTCAATCAATTCATTCAAAATAAAAACCAAATTGTTCGCGATATTAATATCTTAATTTAAGTTTGATCAATTTATAACCACGAACAAAAAATTTTTCTCCCAAAAACCATCTTTTAACACGAAATTGGCAACTAAGATGATATAGACATAACCAATCAAGACAGTTCCTTACATATTTGCAGTGAACAATTTAGTTTCACCCCCCATAAATTTAAAATTGTTTCTTTACGGTAAAATTGAAATATAACTAATTTAATGCTATAAAAAGTTTACAAAACTAGATCATATTACAGCCAGACGAACAAATGACGGCGACAAACGGACTACACAGAGCGAATGGACAAAGCTCGTTGTTTTTACTTAGGCAATTCGTCACCCTGCTCAATAAATGTATAGCCTTTGACACCCCCCTCGAAAATTTGAATACTTCATTTATGCTTGCAAACTGATGCTTATCACCTAAAATACTTGCTAAGGGTATGGATTAAAAAAAAAATAAAGATCGGATGAACTATACTCAAATTATGATCAAAAGAAAGTTATTTCCTACGCCCTGCAGTAGTTGCGTCATCTATTGGTCAGTTTTGAAATCGCTCATTGTTCAATGTTAGTAGTGGCGCCATCTATTGCTCAGCAGCGCTGTTTTCAGCTGCTACTACAGGTACACATTATATTACCGTCGGGCTTTACCGACTTTCTTAATTGTTATTCAATATCATAATCAATTTTTTTTATTTATTCTGAATGTTTGACCGAAATGAAGTTTGTCATAACTTCCAAATTTATAGACAGTTCTTGCTTTCTGCAACCCCAATTTAAATCTATAAATAAAAAGTATTAAGTATTTCATTTTAAGTGTTAAACTCATTCCAACTTCCGCATACAAGAACTTGCTGCAGTCTCCAACACATTCCAGATCATTCGAATGGATTTTTTTTAATATTAAACCAAAAGTAACATCAACCCACACATACATAAACAGACACTTAAACAACAACAAAAAGACGACGACACTCTCCAATTTCTTGTCATAAATTCACTTTCGAACTTTATTGCTCGTTTGCTGCTTTGTGTTCTGTTTGTCAAAGATTTCTAAATATAAAAGTCTGAAGGAGGAAGAATCTCAACTGATTTTTCTTTAGCAAGAAATCACGTTTTCATTGAGAACAAGTTTTTTTTCAAAGTGAAAATTGTAGAAAGTACAAAAAAACTTGAAACAATTGTCAGAGTCGGACAAAAAATGGCAATTAATTTTTGGCTGGAAGATAACTTTCATTTGTTTGCAGAAACTGAAGCAAGAAATACAGAGATTTAATATGCGTTCGGCCCACGCAACGTGTCTTCAATTTGCCACATCATTAAACTATTTATAGGAAATTGGCTTGGCTTTTATTGTGAAAAGTTCGCATAATACGCAACAACAACAACGACAACAACAATTGGTATTTTGATATTTTTCTGTGTCAGTTGTCAATTTTGTTGAAATTTATTTGGCCTCATAAATTGTAATTTCAAATATTTGCCGACCTAATCACAATTGTACAACATTTTTTTTTTGTAATAAAATATTTTTGTTGAGGCAAGTGAAATAAATTGTGCAATTTTTCAGTTTTCTTTGCTGAAATCTTTAAATGGATGGACAGCTGTTAATTTGCGATTGAGGTTTCGAGTTTACATTCCATTAAACCTAATTAAAATGTGTGTGTTTTCATCTCTGTAGAGCATTTGCCCTTGTCGCAATGACAAAGCCTCCACAAACCCCAGTCAGGGCCAAGGTTTACCCAGTTGTTGGTCCATATACCACAACAACACGAATGACATTCTTAAATCAGTTTTTGGCGTTTCCCCCCAAAGTTGACAGTTTCAACTGGTTGCTCCCCCTCCCGAAAAATGCAGTTTGGATGTACTCATTCAGCCTTCACACTGCTGTCCAGCTTCCATACAATGCCAACAACTGTTGCAATTGCGTTCCAGTTTTTTGTTTTCAATTGTTTGTCGTGGGAATGTGGTGTGTCGCCTCTGTCTATTTTGTTTAACTAAAACGCTGTGGGCAAACATTTTCTAAATTAAAGCGCTTCCGCATTTTGGTATTTTATTTAGTCGGAAAAGCCAAGTGAAATTCTCTACCCACTGGAAACGAGTTTTCTCGTTTTGTTGCATTTGCTGCGTAGGTTGTCGGTCCACAGCGTGGGTTTATTTATTTATTTATGCACTTTTTGCATAGTTAGTTTTCTTGGCAATTATTTGTTTGAAATAGAAGCCAACTTCTGCTTTTAATGGTCATTCATCATAAAGTAAAGCTGAGAAGGGTTTATTTTGCATTTTAGATGCAGGAAGTTCGCAGTGATAATTATAGTTGGGGGTCATTTGGTTAAGGGGTGGAGAAAGGCAGTTCAAGTATGCAAATAGGAGAGTAGGTGGTTAAATAAGTGCTGAGAAATAGTTGAGAATAGTTGAAGCACCAACAAATGATTAAAAAAAAGGATTGTGAACTAATGTAGAATCTATTACACAAAAACCATGACTTAATACTCTAAAATTCTGCAAAATGAAGTCTAAGGTTCTGTTCGGGGACCGATTAGTAGGCTTGCCGTGCTTAGAACCTTGGTTCTTAGCTTCTTTTTTTCTCCTCTTTGGCAAATGGGTAATCTTATTGAAAGCGAGTTTATGAAGTGTGTTTCTAACTAAGACCCATTATCCGACCGTCCTCTATAAGATATAGTCATACGATCCGGTCGTTTCCTACATAAAAGCCGCGTGCAGTAAAAAGAAGACTTTGTGCAAATACAGCTCCTCAGCTCTTATTATGCTGATCAAGAATATATATACTTTATGTGGTCGGAGATGATTCCTTTTATGCGTTACAAACATTCGGACAATTTTAATTTACCCTCCCTATAGGTACACAAAATATCTAACTGGCCGGCTCGAGGTCATGTTTCGTCTCCACAAATCCTCAAATGTAAATATGTCTATGTACCAGTATGCAAGGAGCATAAATGACTTATTTGTATATACATTCATATTTTTAATTTAATAAAAATATTTATCTAAACCTATATCTCTTTTCTTTTAATTGCAGGTAAGATGTCCCAGCTGACGCTCCAAATGAAAGCCACAAGCTATATTAATGTTTTATCACTTTGAAGGTTAGTCAAAAAAGAAACATTTTGTAGCAAACTTGAGGTAATTTCTTATCTTACGTATACCTATAGAATTTACGTTTAAGTAATTGCTTTTTAAGTGCCTCGTTTGTAGCATTTTTAATGCATTTCTGTTAGATTATGTTACGGTGAACTTTGAGTCATTTATTCTTTAATGATTTACACTTATCTTGTGACTGAATCATAGAGTTATATTTGCAATTAGTAAGTAATTTATATACAATCTGTTCGTTCGATTTGTGTGGAACTTAAAAGATCAAAACGGAACCGTTTAACGAAAAGACCCGATTTAAACTCAGAACCAGGACCGATATTTTTTTAATTTTTTAATGCGGTATTCGAAAACTCGATATTTTTAGAACCGAAAAGACCGAAAAGATCCTAAACATTGTAACCGATACAGTTTCGGTTCTAAGGTAGTTGTTTATAAAATTTCCGTAGCTACCGCCTAAGTCATTTTGTCATCGCTATATTCATTACCTGCTCCATATGATGTAGAGTAGAAAAATTCGGACAACATGATATTGCTTTCTGATTATGTTTGTAGAAGACTGAAACAAAAACAGCAACGATAATGTGGTGCTAAAATGTATATAGCTCAGTAGTCTCACTTAAGTTCTGTTTTAGCATGTTCGTTTTCGGAACGTAGCATTTTTTTTGTAGGTGTGAATATTCATTATTGAATTTGTATAAGAAATTTAATAATCATTAAAACATTGAACGTTGAGAGCATTTATTTTTAGGATTCAGCTTGATGGACGCTAAATGCTTCTAAGTAATCAGGCATTTTCCCACTTTCCCACTTTCTTGATCAGCATCAACAGCCGAGTCGATTTAGCCATGTCCGTCTTTCCGTCTGTCTGTCTGTATGAAAGCGTCGATCTCAGAGACTATAACAGATAGAGCCACAATTTTTGGCATGTATGTAGGTGTATACTGTACTCAGATCAAGTTTGCTCCCAATTTGGCAAATTCCTCCTCCTCCTTCTTCTAACGGCGAAAAACTGTCAGAGCTAACAATTTTAAGCTTGAACCTAGCGACTTAATATGTATTCAGTAAGGTCCAATATCTGTCTATTCTGTATACCACTATAAGATCCGAGCAAAAACACCGAAGATATGCTAGTGCGCCTCCCATTTATTCAAATAAAATTTAAAATAAAAGGAGTTCAAAGCTATGGAACCACATTACTTGGAACAGGGTATTTTTGCTATCGGGGCACTCGACCGCAACACTCTTACTTGTTTTTTTTTTTGGTTTATTTTTTTATGGTATTTTTTATGGTTATTTTTTAACAATCGGTTTATTGCATAACAATCTACTAAAGTCTCCAACCGATTGTACAAAGCACCACTGCAGAATGCACAGTTATTACAGTACTGCATTGTACAATCGGCGGAGGATCTAAGTTCATTGTTAGGAAATAGATTCTTTGTAAAAAATCCCACAAAAAAACCGAAAAACAATAAAAAATACAAAAACAATTTACGCAAGCAGAGGGAACCGAACTCCCTCAGCTGCCATTACGAATGTTTAGGCGACATATTTCCTTAACAAAACTGGCTAAAAGCTTGCATTTAAGATCACATTCTGGTCAATTAGGTAAAAAATCACCTTGAAAGTTCATTTTTAGGCTATTTTTTTAATTTGTTTAGTATATAACTTTGGTGTTTTTGCTCGGATCATGTCGCGCTTTTCAGAATAGAATAGATATACGGCCGAAGATAAAATATACTAAGCCACGATAATTCCTTCTCCCTGTTTTACCCATTTTTAATGGGTACAGGGAATAAAAAATACTCTAAACTAATATAGAATTTATTCCACATAAAAAAAAACTTTATACTCTAAAATTCTGAAAAATAAAGTCTAATGTTTTGTTCGATCACCGATTAGTAAGCTTGCCGTACTTAAGGTTTAGGGCCTTAATTCTTAGCTTCTTCGGTTGCGTTAAAAAGTGTAGTGCAGCTAGCACTCACGAGTCTTTGATGTGAAACATGTTGCTTAGTTTAAGAGCTTATTTTCAAATCGGAGCTCATGGATATAAATCAGGGCCTCTTTCAAAATTGGAGTGTAAATCGTGTCCCCTAGATCCACCAACTGATCTCATTGATCCCGACCGAACCAGATCTACGTGATCCGTCGACATCGCCCGTCCACCCGTCCCACCCGATCCGCCCAGATCCAGCAGATTCCTCTGATCCCGCCGGATAACAATCGATCCCACCCAGGTAAATCAAATTCCACACAGATACCACCCAGATCCCACCCAGACCCTTCCAAAACTCCGGTCCCTTCCAGACCCAGATCCTTCCAGATACCACCTAGATCCCATCTAGATCCTGCCGGATAAACACGTCTCTAGGTACCACCCGTTCCACCGTCCCACCAAATTCTAACAGATCCCAGCCAAAAATACCACTAGATCCCACCCAGATCTTTCCCAGAACCCACCCAGTTGCCCCTATTCAGCATCTATCCTACCTCTTCACTTCCTCCATCTGCCAACTCCACAAAACAACAACACAAAATATGAATGACGTCAGCGTCACGTGACCCTGAAATCAAATTTTATTCCTACTAAAATCGTTCGTACCGAAATTAAAGATGTTTCACATCGAAAATAATTTTTCAAAAAGTAATGTCGATCGTTTTTTCCCCATTTTTCTGACAATTTGCGATCTATAAATCGATTTAATTTTGGAACTCTTTAAAAGATCAAAAGAGCTGGTCCGCAAAAGCATATGTCATCGACGAATAGTACTCGGAGGGGCAATGTCTGGGCTATACGGCGGGTGGGGTAGGACTTCCTATTTCAGCGTTTCAAAGTGTGTTTTAATCGGCTGCGCAAGATGTGGCCGAGCGTTGTCATGTTGCAAAATTACCTTGTCGTGTCTTTGCTAATAATCTCGAAAGTCTAATAAAACGCATCAATTGAGTTTAGTAGAGTTGCCCTGTGATGGTTTCACCCGGTTGTAAATTCAGAAAAATGTATGAAATCATTATTTGAGTCGATAGAACGACCATTGTTTCACTTGCTGTGTGCCATGTGGCACCGTCTTGTTGAAACCACATGTCAGCCAAGTCCAACTCTTCCATTTTAAACAAACAAAATTTTTGTAATCATTGTACGGTAGCGTTCTCCATTGACAGTAACGTTTCTGCCTTCGTCGGTTCAATGATGCCACCGGCACATACTTTTGTACTTGACTCAGAGTTAAAGTAATTAATTTTTCCGTTTTATTCCTTGATTTATGAATGGAAGATGAATATTCATAAGATGCAAATGCGATTTACTCTAATCGAACGGGTGTAATTAATTCGATATCATACCCGTAATCGTAATCTCCAACACAACAGCTTTATTATATAATTGGCTTCCAACTGGGTCTAACTTGTCTAAACCTTATCTGGCGCCCTAATCTAAACTTTATCAACCAATTTCCATTACCATTTCTATTTCTACGTATTACATCGCCATAAACTTGCACTTGAAAATGGGGGAAACCAAAACAAAGAAGAGATAAAAAGCATAACACCAAAAAAAAAAACAAACAAACAAAAAGTGTATTATGGAAACACCTTGATAATGAACGATAATGAATATCTAACATAGACCAAACGAACAAAAACAAAAAACAAAAATTAAATTATTAATCTACAAGTGGCACGGACATGGACATGGACATGGACATGATTGATGCTCAAGAGTTATATCTATATGCCCATCGAAAACAACGGAGGAAGTTGTTAAGTTAACTCGAATGGTTATTGAACTTTGCTTGTGCAATTAGCTGCAAAAATGTAACGTGCAATAAATAAATATTTAGAGTCGAAACAGAAATTCCACTGTCTGGATTTTTCGTATGCAAATATGTTCATTTTGAAGCCAAACAACACGCATCCGCTGAAAACAGCTGCCCCAGACTTGAGTTTTTATGACCTCAGTTCTGCCATTCCCCCCAGCAACAAAGAAACATATTTATAAAATAAAATTATACAATTTGTGTTTGAACTTTAAGTTGTGATTATTCAGCTGGGATTTCTTATCGATTTTTAGGAATTAAAATTCAGTTCAGTAACTTAAAAGAACTGACTTGATTTCAAACATTTACTTATTGCCCACACACCCCTTGTGGCTTACTCAACATTATGTCATAATTTTATATTGTGCATAAAAAAAATGACCTGTTACCAACGACTTTCAAAATGCAACTCAAATAGTACAAGAGATTACGAAATCTCTCTCCCTTTAAGCGGTCGTTCGTCTAATTGCTTGGGCGCGTTGTCGTAAACAACAACAACAAAAAAATGTGGAATTGCTAATGCTCTGCTGACTTAACAAAAGATCATTTATAAAATCTTGACATACTTGGGCGAAGCGACACCCCCAAAATGATCCTAATCAAAATCATTTTAGATGAAAAACACTTTTTATTTTCTAGCTGCAACAATTGCAAAAAAATGTGAATGTACGTCAATCAAATGAACATGGCAAATGTGGCAAACTGGTTGTGTCAGTTGTAATGGGAATATGTGTCAAGAGAGGCGGCTCTTCAAGTCTAAGTCCGTTTTCAAAGTGCCGGCTAGTCTGACACGAGCTCAGATTAAGCATACGCCTAGTGCCCGGTGGCGGTGTGTCGCAATTAGAATTTATCGTCAAGCAAAGTGAAAACATTGCATAAGTTTTTCAATGTTATTATTATTACTATTAGTTGTTATTGTGGTGTTAGCTCTGTCAAGCTATTATCATATTATTTTCTTTGTATGTGTACACAATTGTGATCATTTTTTAATTGCTCTCAAAAGCCAGACACCAGACACCAAATCACGAAATACGTATGTACACTTTGGCACATTTCAAGAGCACTGAAAGACATTTGAGCATGGAATTGAACGGCATTTAAACAGTTTTTAAATAAATATTCTTAATAAATCATTAGTTGAGTCTCACCATTCAGTACTCAAATTATACAATCAATAACAAGTTCCGGCTTCCAATTAAATAGTTGAGTTTGCAATTTAATGACTGTGAGTTTTCAAACGTATTTATAGAAATTATAAAAAAAAATGTTTTGGCAGAATTTGAATTAACCATGTGAATTCATAGTTTTGATGGGATCTCCTTTTTATACCCTTGGAGAGGGTATATTAAAATTGTCCGAATGTTTGTAACGCATATAAGGAAGCTTTTCCGACCACATAAAGTATATATATTCTTGGTCAGCATGGCGAGCTGAGTTGATATAGCCATGTCCGTCTATTTCCATGCTATCTCCTCAGTCAATTTTACAGCTATCTTAACCAAACTTTGCACGAAGTCTTTTGGTACAAATACGCTGCACGTTTGTCGGAACCGGCCGGATCGGATGTCTATATCATATGTCTGCCATATGAACGATCGGTTGGAAAAGTAGTTCTAGTAAACCCAAACCTCGTATTTAAAAGTTTTCTGGTATTGGACATTGAGTATTGGACAACTATATAGTATAGCTACTATACAAAATATAGGTTTAAAAAAATCTTAGTAAGAAAAACTTGTCGTTTTGAATGCTATCGCTCCCAAACTTGTTACTGACCAATATTACATGCTTCCACACAATTCTGTTAAGTTTGATCCAAATCGGATTACTATAGCATATAGCTGCCATAGGAACGATCGGTCGAAAAAGTTGTTCTAGTGGGAAAATCTTTTTTGTTTTCAATGGTAGCGTCTTCATACTTTCCAGTTATAAATAGGGTTGTCGAATTTGGTATCTCATACTTCTTGAATAAATTTTTGGTGTGTATTTTTGTTAGTTTCGGCCCTGGGGATTTTAAGGCATTCTCTTGGATATTACTATATTACTGATGCCACTAATATCCAGAGACTGCCCCTAGATACTTTCCTTTTTGTCCAAAAACAAAAAAAGTATTCATAAAAATATCGTCAAAATGTATTCAATATCGATATTTCGAAATATTATCGGTTTTCACACCATTTTGGGAAGTTTGATCAAAATCTGCTGAATATATCGTATAGCTGCCACGTTAACTATTTAGTTTAAACCACAGATTAGGTTTGAGGTCGGTATATTGGAGGCGGCGCACTATAGGAAATTTCGCCATTTATTAGGAATAAACCCCTTTTCCAAAAGTGCTCAAAACTGAAATTTTTACCTCATTGGTGCACAAATACATCAGTCTTTAATGTTACGTACCACGAATTTCGATTTAACAGAGCACTGTTAACTGAGCAGCTGCTAAAGTCAGGTTAAGCTAACGAATGACAGTTCAATGTTAAATGTATGTTTTTTTGCAGCTATTTGTAATGGCCAAATATCAATAAAAACAGAAAGTTTTGTCGAATATTTTTGATGGATTCTACTCGTTGTGGTATGTGCTATGTTTTAGTGCCTTTGATCTGTAGAAATTAATCGTGGCGTCCCTGAAGTTGAGGGTATTCGTAATTCATTCCACAAAAAATATTTGGGAAGAAAATTCCACTTTGCAAAGCCCTACCAAATTTTGTTTAGATTTGTTAATGCTGTGACTTTTACCACCTTTTAGAGCTATCAAATCAGCTTCTGTTTCACACTTTTTTCTCAACCGCAATCATGTGGAATTCTTTGCAAAATTTCCCTTTTTAGGACTCAATCTCATTTTCTCCAATGCCTAAGTGCATGCCAAATGAAAAAAATGTGACGAGTCGAGATGTTATTCTTCATTTCTTTATAGAGGGGTTGGGTCAAAGTCTTTCAGACGCATATGAAAGATATTCAAAAAAAATAGGGAAGCGTGTTTTGCGCAATTCTGGCGATGAATCGCAGAAATTTAACCGAATAATGCAACAATTTGAACGCAGAAAATAAATTCTTAGCTATAGAGAAGCACATGAACCCAGAGTGTCGTTACAGATGGTCATTAACGCTAAAACGTATTAGAGGTCGTAGGAAACAAGCTGCTGGAGATAACTTGGTACAAGAAGCAAGCACAGCTGCTCTTAAAAAGTAAAAAACGACAAGTTGACCATGCAACAGTTCTTAAGATAGTTTATATAAGTCCTCAAAAGGCAAAAATTATCAGAAATTTAGGGTCACACCCAATCAAGAACCCTTTATGGTCTTCTGTCGACGACGCCTTACCTTTAAAGTGCAGTATTTCGCAGTTAGAAATGACAGTAAGAACAGAATCGCAAAAAAATTAATGAGAATTCCATAAAGTTTTGCGGGCGAAAAAAACCTACCTTACCTAAACCTAACTAGCTAGCACTTCCCCTTTTTCGCACATATAGCCCAACGGTATACATAACCTTAAGAAAAAACTAGACCGCAATTTCTTGCTTAGTATTTAAGTTATTAATTAATGCCTGATTTTTGTGTTTGTTGCCGGTAAGAATGACTGTAACACAGAAGACAGAGTGTGTGTGAGTTAGAGATATAAGATATATAAAGAGCAGGAGTGGGATGATAAGCGACTTGTATTGCGATATTTTCGTTTTCCTTGCGAGAGAGCTATGCTCTTGAACTCCCTACTGAGCCCGTAGTAGCATCGGTTCGCAAAGGTAATTCTTCTTCGGATTTTCAGGCTGTTTATCATCGTTTCGAGGTAGACAAAATCCTCTACAACTTTAAAGTTAAGACGCAAGGTTGCCCTTTCCGCGGATACTAGGTACTTTGTTTTATCCTCGTTCACCGCTAAGCCCATCATCTTAAACTGCCTCTAAATCTCTAAAAACGCCCTGCTTACCGCCCATAATGTAAGATGGTGCCCGATCTGTTGGTAATTGGGCACTGGCTCAGTACAAACTCCATCAGCAGATAAAAGAAGTCACACGATTAGGAATCACCCTGCCTAAAACATCTTTTGATATCAAAAGGCTCGGAGAAGTTATTTTCTATTTTGACGCAGCTTTGCGTGCGTTTCAACGTCATCATGCAAAGTGGAAAGTACTTTGCTGGTATACAGGGCTTTAAAGAACCAAATTTTTATCGGTGTGTCAAAGGCAGCTTTAAAATCGACGAAAATATGGTAGGCTTTGATTATTTTCTCATAGTTCTTCTACAGGATTTGTCGTAGTGTGAATATCTGGCCTGTGGTGCATTTACCAGGTCTGAAGCCACACTGCTAAGGTCCAGTCAGTGTGCTTATAAGCGGCTTAACGCGCTGCAGAAGATAACTGATACCACGGTAGTGGATGCAAATTGCAGGGTCTCCTTTTTAAAAAAAGTTTGGACAATAACTCGACTCAACGTTCGACGAAAACAACAAAAATACACTGGGTATATAACCTTTGGTCGTGCCAATGTAAGCATTGCTCTATTTTTTATTTTTGATCTGACTCGCCTAAATCAACGTAACCACCCCTAGACGAAAAATTGTGATATGCAAATTGAATGTGTCATTCTTTGGTATTGACTCATTCATGTTTTTCTTGTGAAAATTCACCATTTTTTTTTTCTCAAACTCAGCTCAATCTATGGTAAATTCTTAGAGTATTTGCCCAAAAACGTCATAAACGTCATTCAACAGTTTTGTACCTTATACGCATATTTAGTAATCAGCATTATTTATCGATTTTCCAAAGAAATAATAAAGATCGAATGAACGATAGTCAAGTTATATGGAAAACAATCAATTATGATGGGTAGCACAGCCCACACACTTTATGAGTGTTTTGCCACTTCTGATTCGATGCTCGATTAAATTCCTTCACATTCACAGGAATTTGACGTTGATAGTTTCTGGCGCCAGGAAGCACGAATCATTACTTCCTTTGACATTTCCGCTAACAAAACCCTGGAAACCAACAAACACGCGTATTGATATTTCGATATCCCTTGGGGTTTATTTTTTATATTATCACTTCAATTTGCAGTTAAGAATTATAACAAAGAACATAAATACCTAGAAGCGACGTCTTTAAACATAAAATTTAGAATTTCGGATTGGTTTTTATGATGCTGGGGAAGATAAGAAAGAGGGAGGAGGGGAAAGAGGGGTGAACGCACTGATTCTGTATTTAGAATGCGTGTCACTTTATATCTGCTCGTGTCGTCATCTTTATGAGTTGACACAAGGGCTGAGACAGAGTTTATTGCGCGGACCCGCCATACAAAATTGTTTATAAGAGATGTAGCTTCTAGGTTTTGATATTCTTTGGTTATAGTTTGCAAAAAGTTTTCGCCATTTTGCAATCACCAGGACTGTCCTTGATCAGCTGACTTCAAAAGGAAAACAAATTTACAAAGTTGCGAACACACAATCAGAAAAAAAACGACTTAAAATTACAAGTATGGTTTGTTCTTGGATGTACTTTAATTAAGTACGAAACATTCTAAACAAAGAAAAACGACGAATGCGATTTATCATGAAGTTGTGCAAATGTGCGTCCGTCCGTCTGTTTGACTTCGTCGATCTCAGAGACTATTAAAGATAGAGACACAAATTTTCGCATGTACATAGGTGTATACCGTACCCAGATCCAGTTTGTTTCAGATTTGCAAATTTTCCCTCCCTTCTCTTTTAAGCCGCAAAAAACCTTTAGAGACACAAATTTGAAGTTACAACATTGTGTCTTAATATATATCATTTTAAGCGACGCTCCTCCCCCTTTTAGGAGTTACATCTATCTATTCTTAGAAGAACAATAAGATCCGAACAAAAACACCAAAGTTATGCACGAAGCAATGTTGCAAATTTTGTGAGAGGGAGGGGGGAGCGCTGTTCCTATTTCAGGCAGCTAGAGCGTATGAGCCAGTTAGCGAGCTTATGTGTATGCGCGGTGTGTGTGTGTCTCAATTGTACAGGGTATTTCGGAGTCGACTGCACTCGACTGCAACGCTCTTACTTGTTTTAAGTTGAATCTGTTTTTAAAATATTCTCTTGGTTCTAAAACTTTCGGTTATGGAGTGAGGGTAGATTTCTGACCTACAGTACTAGGCGTCTTGGTCTTTGGTTAATTTCCTTTCTCTGGAATTTGATATAGTACAGATTTTGAAATTTTTAGAATTTTTTTAGGCTTAAACCAAGAATTTTTTGTACTTATTCTTTGAAGTATTATTTTTTTCAAAAATTTTTTGGGGTTGACTTTAGAATTTATTTCAATGAAGAACATTTGACACTTACTTTGAGAGTAAAGGACTGTACTTAAGACTATAACAAACTAATCGTATGACCAAAAAGATTTTTTATATTAGACCAAATCAATAGTACGCTTGCTCTAGGTTACTCTAGAAGTAAATGATTGCATCATAACGATTCAACAAGCAGGAACACAACACATCCTACAAAGGAGGAGTAAGGTGGTCATACAGCTGTTTCAATTTATTGACCTAAAGCGCAGAATTTCTTCAAAGTTTACCTGGTGTAATGGGTTGTTACTCGCCGTCTTCCCTCCTCAGTAAAACAACTCTTACTCCTACCGGAGTCTGCATATTTTAATAAAATGAATAAAATAATCATTTCGGAATTCTTAGTATTTGTACGATAGTGTTGAAATTATTCTTAATTATGCACAATTGTTTTTTTCGTTAGTTTTCTATCCGACTTTTATTTATGGTTAAACAATGAAAAGACAATAATCCTGTTCTTAAATTTGCTGAAAATCAAGCTTAAATTTGGAATTTTATTTCAACTTACAAATGATTTTACCGCACTTTTGGCTTCATTTGTTTCAAAATCTTCCACTTTTTCTTGGAATTATTCCCTAAATATTTATAAAACAAAACGCAAAAACTTATTGCGCCTCAAACTTAATTAATAATTGATATTTTTCACAGCAAGTAATTAAAAGCCAACAAAGGCTCTCCTAATGCAAATTCGATTGAAATTTTCCTTCTGTTCTGTTGATGACTTTTTGCCAAATACGTAAAGTTATGCCGAGCGTAATAAAAAAAAAAATCGAATTAAGTGGGAGAAAAAAAAAATGATTTCAAGACTCACACGAGCTCTCCTCAACCTATACGTATATCAATGCGAGTCATTGAACGTTGCTGTCGGTGCAAAGCAAATGACTTCATCATCGAATGTGGCCAACTGACAGATACATATTTGTATCTGTATCTGATGCTACTCAACATGTGAAATGCCTCATTGCAAAGTGTAGATAAGTATGAATGAGTTTTGTATTGAATGAATTGAAACGAAATGCTGTTATTTTTCTGTCTCCAGGGCTCGAAACACATGTCACTGCTGCTGCTCTTCATCCGTCCGTCCGTCCATCCGTTTGCCTGTCTGTGGAACTAGAAGAATAAAAGTTTACGTGGCACTTGGCCAGAGAACAACTCTACTGCTACATCAGCAGTAGAGGCAAGTGAACTCTAGCAAAAAAAACAAAAAAAGTCCATGAAGAATGGCTTAAAAAGTATTTAAAGTAGCATTTATCACACCCTTGTCCCTGTGCCATTCTTTAGAACAAAAACCACTCAGCAGACCCTTGTCTAGACCAATAAAAACGGCCGCATATTAATTTAATTAAGCAAAAACTCTGAAAATTACACACGCAATGTGCAAAATGGAAAAAAAATTAACGCATTAGCCGTAAGCCGTAAATGAGATACAAAGCAAATGCCCTATTCCTGCTCTCCCCCACTCAACACCTGGCATCATTAAATTCATAATCTGTCTGGTTTTGGCAATTAGTTGAATGTTTTATTTATAAGTTCATCTGAAAATGAAAAGAAAAGTTGTTGTTTAACTCAAATTTTTGCGATTTTACTTGTTCCAGCAATTCCCAGCAACAACTGAAAATGTAATTAAAATATTAAAAAACCGAAAAAATAAACAACTCAAAAACGAAAATGAAATTTAAATGGAAATGTAGCAATAGCACGCGAATTTTTGTATTTATTTACTCTTTGCCATCAGGGTAAATTAGTAAGGCGAAACGTGGGTAAAAATTAAATCAAGAAAAAACCCAAAAATATTTATCAGAAAAAGGAAAAAAGAGTACCACTTGAATACAAAAACAGGAATTTAAAACACTCGTGAATAAGTTTTACTTAAATTTTTTACAGAGTTTTTTAATCCGTGATTGGTTTAGAACATTGATAGATTTCTTCGATTCTTAAGTAGACAAATGATGATTTTTTTTCCTATTAGCCTTTTTAAATGTTAGTATTAAATGTTGGAGGTTTTTTTTGTTTGATGGATATTTCTTTGTTGCTTTCAAGTAAGTGAAGCGTACAAAGATATATTCAAAAAATCCCCGCTTTGGATATTGCCAAGAGAACAAAATCGTAAACATAAACTCTGGTGCAAAACTATATCCGCACCTTGATATTTGAGTGTACGCATAGAAACAGTAGAGCTGGAAAAATTTTGCGATTACCGTTTGAAAAAACGTTAAAAATGAGAGATAATAAGTGACAAACATCAACACTCTCAGTGCAAAAATTAAACGTTATGTTTCATTTTCGATTTGCGCGAGGTGGATAACTATAGCCGCACAGTTTAATTTTCGTATTCTGTGTTTGCTGGCGGCGATTTTATTTGCGTACACTTGGTTGAGTACCTATTAGTAATGGATTTGTAAATATGCCAAGTGGGCCAGTGCTGTCAGATGTCGAGAAAGGCGAAATTTTTTGCGCTCAAAAGTGAAAATTGCTCATTTCGTGAAATTGTCTGACAATTTGGACGATCCGATAAAGTTGTGCGAAATATTTAGAAAAAAAAAAATTAATATGGAAAAAATAACCGGAGGACGTAAGCCGAAGACAAATCAGTGTGACCAGCGCCGATTAGTGAGTGCTGCAAGTAATTCATTAAAGACCGCTAATGAATTAGCGGCTGAATGTGGCATAAAAGTGACTCGCTGGACCGTTGCACGTTCTTTAAAGTACCCTGAAAACATAGTGCGACAAAAATTGAAGTTGGCACAAAGGTTACTGCACCGCCATAAGGAAGCCTGGGTGAAAGTCGCCAGAGATAACATGGCAACTGACTGGACAAAAGTAAAAAGTTTTTATAGAGCAATGCAAGTACTAATTCATCTTTCCAGATCATTTTCTCGGATGAGAAAAAGTATAATTTGAATTTTCCTGATGGGTTTTCACACTTGTGGGGGGTTTAAGAGAAATTTTGGAGAAGAATCATTGATGATTTGGGCTGTGTTCTGCAAGTGTGGATGCTTGGTGCTGGCATTTCCAAGCACTCATATGAACTCCAGAGGGTACGTGGACAGTTTGCAAATGAATTTATGGCCTTCTCTTCACGGTAAAAGGCTTTACAAGGTAATTTTTTAAAAGGACAACCCACTAATGCACGCAACACAAGGCACTAATTTCCGGTTTTTGGAGTGGCCCGCGTGCTCCCCGGACTTGAATCCGATGGAAAACCTTTGGGTGTTGCTTGTCCGAAGGATTAATGCTCAAATCCCTAAGTACAATAGTACTAAGGAGCTCAAATTGACAATAATTAACGTATGGAAAAAACTGTCCCTTAGTGATTTAAGAAACCTTGAAGACAGTATGCCGAATAGGATCTATGAGTTAATTAGTGTTAAAGGAGGTTACACTCATTGTTAAAGTAAATAAAAATAAATTAATTATTTAACATTTTTCTATAGTTTATTTAATTTAGTGAAGTGCGTCTATAGTTATGCACCGTGCGCAAATCAAAAATGAAACTTAACTGTTAATTTTTGCACTGAGATTTTCCATATGGCATTACGGCCTCTTCCTTTGAAATATTATGTTTCTACCATAAAATCATACTACAATTTTTAAATATCAAAATAAATGTAAAAAAGTTTAAACACTCTGAAGAAGGCAGCCGAAACGCGTAGGAGAACAGTTGAGTTCAAATATGTCTTAGTTCGGAATATGTTTTTGTCAGAATTGAAATAAGTTTACAGCTTTGCTCATTGTTGCTATTATGCTGCTGTCAGACTTTTGCTTTGTTTTGGTGGACCATATTTTAAAATTAATTCTTATCACTTAAAACTCAAAAAAGCTTTAATAATATTAATATTAAAAAGCAATTCAATCAGTTACGCATTCATATTTTGTTCCTTATTATTCTATTAAAAGCAAATTTCTTTATTAGCAAATCATAGCTCAAATGTCCCTACAAAATTTGCAACATTTGGAAACAACCAAAAAGAGTTTTTAGGCACACCGACAATTGCTTTTGTTAGATTGGTTCGGGTTCACGGAGGGGAGCTTAGAAGGTCGAACCGGGGTTCAGGAATAATTTTGTCCTTCGCTAATTCAGCAAACATGTACGTAAATTGAAACAAACTAAATGCTAATTTCCCTTCTTCCAGATAACTGCTATGTGTCAGATCTGAGTTAGTTTATGTGACATAGATGAGAAATCGGCCCTTAAACATTTTATTCATATATGGAAGTTTTGAGGCTTGATAGTTTCATATTCGAGCTTGGATCGTCGAACGTTTTAGCAGGTTCCAGGTCAATAAATCATGGAGCAATTAGTATTAGAGCTAAAATGTACACTGCCTCTCAATCTTTAGTGGTGATAAACGATAGTCCGCAATGAGATTCTTATTGTCCGTAAAGGAAATCACAGTTAGAGCGAGACGGGCGTATTCCCAAGTGCACTTAGAGAGAGTAAGTGACAGCAAACAGCTGACTAATTTCTCACAGAAGCTGCGCAACCGTTAAGTCTATTTATTTAGAATTTTAAAACAAGACACACACACACAGCACAAAAGAGGATGGTCGACTGTACAGCTGTTTTAAGAACCTCCCGGTTCTATCATAAGTCCATTGCTATGATTGTTCGGGAATTCCAAGTGCAGAACAAGTGCAAAAACTGAAAGAAACAGACAACGCCAATTTGGCAGGAGTCTTTGTCAGAAGTCAGAAGTACAGGACTTAGTTGGAGGCACTAATCACTATGACAATTGGGGTAAAAAAGTATTTTTAAAGTCTGTATTTATTTTTTAGTCCTTTAAATATTATAGAATGAAGCAAAATGTTTCTTTGTGAGCTGTTTTGTATTCAAAGGGATTGCAAAATATTGGAAAATGTCAAACTTCAAATTAATAGTATAGAAAAAATGTAATGGAACATGTTTTTTGAACTGAACCTTTTTCTACTATTTTTTTCTCCGGTTCCGGTTCGGGTACAGGAAGAAAAAATTCGTCCGCTCCGGTTCAGGTTCGGTTCGGACTTCCCAAAAATTCCGGAGTCTGTTACATACATACTTTTGCACAAACTTAATATACTTTATGTACCTTGGGTACTGAGTGTAATAAAAACTATGCCTCGACGTGGATTTGAAGCCACGACCTCGGCGTTCTAAGCGAATGTCAACAGTTAAGCTCAGTATACACCTCAACAAAGCAACTGCCAAAACAAAAAAGTCCATATAAAAATTGTATGTTTTGGCAGTTTCTTTGTTGAGGTGTATACTAAGCATAAAGCACTTAATTTCTTACTACGATTTTGTCGCTGTTTCTCGTGTGAGCCTAATAGTCGTGTGGGCTATGAATACGTCGTCCGTCTTCGAGGTTCTGAGTCTTAGACAAGAGAAAGTAAAAAATTCTTCCCCGCCTTCCCGAGAACCACCCTGGAGGAGGCTCCACCTATCTATAACTATGGTTATTGTGTACTTTTTTTTGTGGATCAAGCAGGCGACCAAAGCGAGAGCAATAATATTCTTGAAACGAGAACATAATGTTTATAAGCAAAGTTCAAACCGTTAATGTGTGAGACCAAAATGTCCATACCATAATGTGAACGAATATTCATGAATATCGACAGTATAAGAGCTCATACTGCTCTCTTTAGCCACAACTAAGAAGTGCTAAATGAGCGTGCTCTCTCATGGCTAAACACACACACGCAACGCCAAAATGATTATACGTGTTTATACGGCCCCTGTTTTGAGGGCATCAAAACGTCGGCACAGTTAAAATTACTTTTTACTTCTAATTGTTATTTGTGGTCTATACGAGTAGTGCGTGCATTTCATATGTTTTTCTTGCAGTAATTTTTCTTTCAAACGCAGCGAAGCATGAGTCTCTAATGAATAAATTTTAATTTAATTACTAGAAAAAGGCAAGTAACTTGAACAAAGATAGTGAACAAATCAGAGTGACAGCAAATGTTTTGATCTAACCACCGAGGAAAAACTAATTTATTTTTTTTTCTAATTCAATGAAATCATTGCACATGCAATACTCCCCCTCGTCTCTGTCTCCAGCAGTAAACCACATGAAAGCCATATTTGCCGTACATGGAATCTCTGCTTGCTTTTTGTTTTGTTTTGTTTTTTTTTTCTTTCACACATTTGCATTTCCACAGCAAACACAAAGACAATTTCAAGTACAATTTATGAGGCATTACATCAACACAGTTAGCAACTGCTTCTGCTTTTATTAACGTGGGCAAGTCGAATATATGGGGGTGAACGCATGCATACACAGTCCAGTCCGTCACTTGACGGAGACAAAGACTTGGCAGACCTGCTGCAGGCTGGGCACTTGAATGATGAATGGGATGGGGGGCTTGGACAAAGAGTGTGAAAAGTATTGTCCATTAGTTTTTAATTTAATAAAAATATTTGTCTAAGCCTTTATCTCTTTTCTCTTTGATTGCAGGTAAGATGTCCCAGCTGACGCTGCAAATGAAAGCCACAAGCTATAATAATGTTTTATCACTTTGAAGGTTAGTCAAAAAAGAAACAATTTGTAGCAAACTTGAGGTAATTTCTTATCTTACGTATACCTATAGAATTTACGTTTAACTAATTGCTTTTTAAGTGCCTCGTGTGTAGCATTTTTAATGCATTTCTGTTAGATTATGTTACGGAGAACTTTGAGTCATTTATTCTTTAATGATTTACACTTATCTTGTGACTGAATCATAGAGTTATATTTGCAATTAGTAAGTAATTAATATACAATCTGTTCGATTTGTGTGGAACTTAAAGATCTTTGGAAAAGATTTTGCAAGAAATGTTTAAACTTTTCAAACCGGGGAATCAAGACTGAACCGTTTACCGAAAATTACCGATTAAAACTTTGGAACTGGAACCGATATTTTTAATTTTTTTTGTATACCGGATATTCGAAAACCGATATTTTTAACTTAAAAAACCGAAAAGATCCTAAACATTGTACCGATACAGTTTCGGTTCACAGTTATTTGTTTTTAAATTTCCGTTTTGTCATTCATATATGTAGAGCGCGTGAGAGTGACAACAGATATTGTTTCTGAAGTCTGTGCAACAAAAACAGCAACGAAAGTATGTAAATATTTGCCGCTCTCTCACTTAAGTTCTGTTTTTGCATGTTCGCTTTCTACTAAGCCTGAGCCTTTTGTCGCTTATGTAAGCAGAACGAAAGTATGTAACGAATAAATTCTTCAATATTGTCATGAGAATTATCAGAGCCCCACAAAAAATAGTCTAAAGCATTATATCGCACGATCTAGGCGGCAACTTGACCGGACCCAAACGTCAAATACACTGTTTACCGAACTCGCCTCTCAATTGGACCATTGTTTCGCATGCTGAGTGGCATGTGGCACCGTCTTGTTGAAACCACATGTTAGTCCAGCTCTTCCGAAAAAGTTTTTAATCATCGCACGGTAGCGCTCTCCATTCACAGTGACGTTTTTGCCTACGTCATATTTAAAGAAGTGCGGTCCAATGATGCCACCGGCCCATAATCCATACCAAACAGTGCATTTTTCAGGATGCATTGGCAGTTCTTGTAAACCTTCTGGCTGCTCTTCCCACCAAATACGGCAATTTTGTTGACGTACCCATGGAGCCAAAAATGAGCTTCGTTGCTGAAGACAATTTTTCGATAAATAAGTGGATCTTCATCCAACTTTGCCAGTGCCCAAACACCAAAAGTTAGCCTTTGTGGTAGGTCGTGTGGCTTCAAATCTCGCACCAGCTATGTATATTTTAAAAGTATTTCAAATCCTTCCGCAAAATTTCTCCATGTAGTGGAGTAGCTGCGAACGGCGCCGAATTGATAATTCACGTTCATTAACAACACTGGCGGATACAGCTGTGATAATTTCCTCTGTCCGCACTCTGCGTATGCATGCGTGTTGCTGGTTTAATGTCCAAAAATATAAATTTGGTGCAAAATATTGTCACAAGATTCCGAATAGCCGCCTCAGAAGGTCGCCCAAACTGACCATAATATGGAAGAAGTGCACGATGCACTTTCTTAACCGAGCATGAATTTTGATGATAAAATTTAATAATCTGCAATCGTTGTTCGATTGTAAGCTGAGCTCGCAAATAACTGTTGACCGTTTTTCCCTTTGCGGTCTAAGCACTAACATAACCGTAAAAAACATGCATACTTGCTCTCTCTCTCTCTGAGCAGAACACAACGTTGCGCTTTGTTTTGGTTTTCTGTAGAGGTGGAGAACTATCGATAGCACTATTGGCACTATCGATGGTTTGTCACTATCGAACCTGCACTATCGATGGTTTTCGATAGCTTTTCTGAAGAATTTCACTTCTTTAGAAAACGCAGAATTGTGAGCAGGAGAAAATTTTACAGACATAGAAGTGTAATTAAAGTTAAAATTCATAAAAGTGACATGGACCAGTTCCTTAACAAAGTCGACAAAGGTAATGCTAGTGCGACAGAAAAATGTTCCGGAGACAAATATCCGACGGTTTCCCTTATAATACCAATTATAAATGGGCTGTACCGAATAGTCGAAAACATTACAGACGAGTTGTTTACTTCCGAGTGGAAAATGCTTCAAAACGTTCTACTTTTTTCGATAAAGAAAAGACTTTTCAAATATGAGGAAAGAAGCATCACAAGAATTACAACAATATTGCCCCGAGGTTTAAAAAATTTGGGTTTTTCAATGAATTTAATGCTGATCAAGCATCAGTAATATTGGAAAACGACCTCGTACTGGTTTCACAGAAAAAAACTCAAAACCCGCTTTTACCAGTGGACATGAAGAAAAGCGAATCTATATTCTTCAGTTATGTTGAGGATAAAGCGATGGAGCAAACAACCACCAGGCGAAGCGATGCCATTATACCCCAACGGCAATACTTGGAAAGGTCCTTGTCATTACAGGACACAGATCCATTGCTCTGGATAAAAGTATGCCCTCATATATTTCACTTAAAGGGCGGTTTCCACGGCTCGCGAAATGGCCGCGAAATGAAAAACTCCATATAGAAAAAAAAGCTGCGTAATTTGTTCGTGTGGCAGTTTCATAATCGGTTTCCACTTATCGGGAAAAACGCCTACGTTATGTTAAAAAATATCGTGCTGTTAAGTGATTTTAACGCCTCTTTTTTGTGGCGAAGCAACGAAAATAGGTTTCGATTCTAATTTGTGCGGGCAAGAGAAACAACAACAACAACATCAAATTGAAAATGAGCGGAGCTAAAATAGATTCCGGCAGAAAACGTCGCCTAATGGCATTTTCTTGCGCCTTTCATGGAAGAGTCACACAGAAAAAGTCGGATGAGGCAATTACCGACGTTCAATAAGAGGTTACAACGCTCTTACTGCAGCTTGAAAAAAAGGCATAACAATAAAAGCAAATATTGTATTATTCATTTCAATTAATAATACTAATTTATTCAAATAGCACAAAATTATTGTTTTTAACGGTCTTTAACAGCGGAATAATAAGCACAAGGTTTCTTTGAAACGTTTATCGATAGAAAAAATGGTGTTATCGTGTTGATAGCAGCGAATTAGCAGACTCAGTTAAAAATCAGCGGAATTTCAACTTTCCACGAGAAATATTTCGCGACCCGTGGAAACTGCCCATTTAAATATCTACTTTTTAAGCTATTACCAAAAACTATCGATAGTTATCGATGGTTTAAAAAAAAATATCGTCCACTATCGATGGCGCCGACTATTGATTGTTCTCCACCTCTAGTTTTCTGTTGACTCTTCTCAGTTGAGCTATTCTTGTTGTGCTCATTCAATAACAACTTAGAGAGAGCGATCCGACTAAGCGCTCGCACATTAACAGTCAGCAGATGAGCAAAAAAATGAAAGGCTCAGCGTAAACGCTCTTTTTTTCGTGTTTTGCTTCGCCTCACTCGCACACCCACGCATACAAATGCAAAAGACTTTTATTTTCTTCGCTCGCGTTCAAATGGTCTGCGAATGAGCAGAGCAAAAGGGAAACAATAAAATTGTTTGTTCTCTGAGCGCAGACCGATTTTTTCTCAAGAGACGATACGTATATGACGTTTTTTTCAAAGGGTCCGTATATAACTAGTCTTTAGACAAACGGTCAACAGTTATTTTCGAGCTCTGATTGTAGAGTTATAGACCAAACTGAACATATTTGACAGTAACATGTGACACGAAAACAGCTGATCTGCCAAAAAGAAAGTTGCTAAAAAATCACCCTTTATGACTGGTAATCTCTGCCCTAAATGCCTCAGAGGTTAACTATATTGTGATCAGTTTGGACCGTCAAGGGTTACATAGCAGCTGCCTAGGAGTTTCATTGAAATAAAAAAAAAGTATATAAGAGTTTTTTCAAATTTATTGTATTTTCATCTGAAACTTATTTTCGCTTTCTATAGAATGTAAACATCTCAAGCGAGAGAATGCTAGTTTCCAGCCCAATGCACACACAATCAATGCAAATGCCAACTGAAAATGGGCATTTGGTTATGCAATTAATTATATCCATGAAATGCAAAAAAAAACTGAATTTAAACCCACGCGAAGATCACCCACATGTTTTTCCTACTTATATGACATTGCTGGTGTAAACAACAACTAATTAAAATGTGTCCAAAAATAATAACAATTGCCCTATAATTAACAAATGTTCCATTATATAGAGCGTGAAAAGTACAAACATGTGTCTCGAATGTTTCTTTTAATTTTACTTTACTTTAACGAGAAAGTTGTTTTATGAAAGCGCAATAATTATGCCGTGTGGCGAAAACAAAGGCCATAAACTGAAACGTCTACCTAAGTGCATACATATATACTTATATTATCTACATTATTAATTAGTCCAACGCTGAGTCACATAACCGATATGATTAAAATGAAATGAACTTTGTAAGTACAAACGAAATGATTGTATTTTATGGATGTTTTGTTTAGATAAAAGTATTTGGGAGGGTCTATGAGTCAGCTTAAACATAAAATTCTGAAACAATACCAAATAATTTACCAACAACAGCCTAGCCCTAAAAATTGGAAAAACAAAAGTTAAACTAAGAACGGAACAGAAACCATTGAAGTATAAATTGTTTTTGATAAAACAAAAATACATTCAAAATCTATTCTTCTTACCCAATTGACTTTGACTTCAGACTTTTGCTTTTGTTCTTACCTCCTGCTCTACATCCCAGAGCCAGCTCATTCAACTTTTCGCTTTTCATGCGTCTCTTGTTTGAACAGTGAAACAAACAATCCTTTCACATGAAAACTCTTCCTCATGTGACCATTTATCTTTTATCCATGTCCAGACAGGAAAGCATCACACACATTAAATTGCAGACGTGCCACTGCAATTTAAAAGTAAATCTGAAAGATTGAAAAAAATCACAAAAAAAAAAGAAAGAACACATTTTAATTTACATTTCCAGTCACGTACGCGAGGGGCCCACAGAAAAATATAATAATTATTCAAGTCCGTTGAGAGTACTTTAGATTTCGAAATTAATTTGTTGCTTCTATGCGCCGCAGACCTCCAGATACTACTCGCCCAGGCGGATGTTTATGCAAATTATTATTTTTGGTGACCTTTTTTGGGGCAGCAAAAACTGTGAAACTGAAACGGAAATTGCATTTGCTTGCTCGAAATTGAAAGTACTAAATATAAACCCAAAAATTGTGTGTTTTATTTATTGATTAGTTTTTCCATTGGTCGTCGTGTTCCAACTTCATTAAGTTTTAACAATTGATTTTCCATTGAAGTACATAGACAATTAAAATGCAGTTGGGCCGCCTGCTGGTGGTCACGCAACAACGTCAAAGCCATAACTAATGCAGACCAAAATGTCAGTGGCAATTTTTAGTTCTCATTCAACCCCTAAAAGTAAAAGGTGTAAGTGCACACAGAGTTCGACATATTAAAAAGGTATTAGAAGTATGACACAAAGTGGGGAGGGTTTAAATATCGATTAGTCAATTATAATTATGGTTAATAAAGGCGCAAAAATTGATATGAAAACTTAACTCAATATAATTTTGACCTTAAATAAATACGCTTTTCATACCAACACGAGACGAGCGAATGTCAAGGTTTGTGCTAAGAGAGCAAACAGCTTTTCAGTCGCTGGTCAGCAGATTTGCTAATTTGCGATGCTTTGTTGTCTCTCACCAATTTACTCCCACTTTTTGACTCGCTCTTCTTGACAAACCCTGCATGAGATATATAATTCACAGGGAGAAGGAATCATTTCCGGCCCTATAAAGTATATATATTCTTGATCAGCATCAGCCGTCCGTATGCAGAATCAGATCAAGTTTGTTTTCAATTTTTGCTCGTACCTTTCGTACCTTCTAAAGAAATTTAGTAATCAAGATTATTTATCGATTTGCCGAAGGAATGATAAAGATCGGATGAATTATACTCAAGTTATGACCAAAAGTCAGTGGTTACAGTAGTGGCGCCATCTATTTGTTAGTTTTGAAATGGTTGTGGCTACGTCACGTTAACTATTTAGTTTAGAACACGGATTAGGTTTAAGTTCGGTTTATTGGAGACGGCGTGTTGCCAGTAAGAATGAGTGTCACAGATTGGCAGAGAGATATATGTGCGTGTGTGAGTTAGAGATGTAAGATATCTTAAGGCGGAAGTATCGAGCATCGATAGTTGTCAGTAATGTGTGAACTAGTTAGATGAATTGGATCTTTGATTGGAGCTGGATGAACTGGGACCGTCACATAATTGTAGTTATTCGTGTAACTTTATTTAATTATCAGGCCTGTTCTCAATTCCACTTCGGTATTCGTATAAACGTTTGTACTTTGAACTCTATGTTAATAAGATTGTATGGAAGGCGACATTCATATCTACGGTTACTAGATTCAGTTTCAGTAAAAATGGAATTGCTCAATCAGTTGAAACCGACAGCTTTATACCAAGTGGATTCAATTCGTAGAAAAATTAACCCTTGATCTAGTAACCACAGATTTCCTTTACACCTTCCATTTAAATTTGTAAGAGTAAAAGGGCCAATTCAAACGTTTATATGAAAACCGAAGTGGAATTCAGAACAGACCTGTATAATACTTCTTGCTAATACAAAGAAATGAATTTGATCGAAGCCTGAACTGAAGGCGGTCATACGCCTCTTATCGATAGCTTCCATAAATATCGATAGGTGGGTGCAGCTATCGCATGAGGGAATTAATTGGGGATGCTACATAGTCACAGTAGTGGGGCCATCTATTGGTCAGTTTCGAAAACCAAGTAGTGGCACCATATATTGGTCAATTTATGACCAACAGAAATTTCGCTGCCGCAGCACAGCAGCAGCGCTGCTACTGCAGGGTACGGCGTTTATTACAGTCGCGCTTGACCGACTTTCTTGCTTGTTTATATAGCAATCAGCATTATTTGTCGATGGACTCTGTTTGGTCTGGAACAGAGCAAAAGATTCCCCGCAACTCCCTTGTTAGCCGGTCCAGTTAACCTCATAATTTTAAGATTTTTGCTATTGCAGAGTTTAATTTCTCGATAACTTTTTTAATAGAATTTCTTTTCATTGTCATTTTTTTTACTTAAAAGGATCGGTTCCTTAAAGTGTTATCTTCTTAACTTTTTGAACAAATCCCTTTTACTTTTTAGGTTTTTGATGTAAATTTTGAACTATTTTAGTAGGAGCAAAATTTGATTTTGTGTTGTTGTTTTAGCGGAGTTTCCCAGGGGAGAGGAGTGAAAGTGGGCGGAGAAGGAGCAGGGAAACTGGGGGGAAAGTGAAGGTGACTTAACAGTGTCTTGACGGTGACTTGACAGTGACTTAACAGTGACTTAAATATATATAAACTCAGCGAAATTCAATTAAAGGCACATGGATATTTTATGTTTTATTTATGGGAAATTAGATGAGAAATGAATCAAATTTTTTATTAAATAAAAAAGTGAATAACGATATAAGTTCAACAAATGTCTTAATACTACAAATCAACAGGTGTTAGATTAACAAACAAATTATTTAAAAAAAAATTCATTTTTATACAGCGAAATTCAATTAAAGGCATGTATTTAAATTATATGGCAAAAAAACAATATACATATTATTGTCGAAGAAAATGATGATTAATAGTGAGTCCAGCTTCCAGATTTTGAAATCACTTCAAAAATTCGTTTTGGCATTGAGTCTATGACCTTTTGAAACTCTGAAGTAGGAATTTTGGCCCATTCATTGACTACAGCAATTCTGAGCTCTTCCACCGACTCGAATTTGCGATGACCAGCATATACACGTCGTGCCAAGTTACCCCACATGTTCTCTATAGGATTTAGATCTGGGGAACGTGCTGGCCACTTCATAACATCGATCTGCTTCTCCTGAAACCAATTAACGCTGAGTCGTGATACATGTATGGCAGCGTTATCCTGCTGAAAAATGGTGTCTGAAGTAGGTTGCTGATCCAAAAAGTTTATTAATACTTCATCCAACATGGTTATATACTTTTCCGAGTTCATACGCCCATTCACTTTACATATGGGGGTCCTTCCATAGTAACTAAAACCAGCCCATATCATTAACGAACCTCCTCCAAAGTTCCGCTTAGTAGAAAAGGATTCGGGCTTCTTCAAATCGTGCCAGTAATAATTAAAACCATCTGGACCGCCAAGGTTGAATTTTTTCTCTTCTGAAAATATTACCTTTTTCCATTGATCGGTCCATGACATGTGTTTTTCGGCAAACTCCAATCTTGCAACTTTATGCGATTCCTTTAAAGCTGGTTTAGACTTCATTTTCTTCCAAATTAGCCGATTACTTCCAGATAAAATTTGTTGTACACGACGCTTAGTAACGGGTAATTGTAAGTCAGCTCTTATTTGCGATGCAGTTGCATTTTTTGTAAGCCAGCCCGAATTATAGCGGATTTTACACGAGAAGAAATCTTTTGATTATTATTATTTGATCGATTTGTATTATATTTCTGCTTTAAATTGATTACATTATCCACTGCAGATGGAGATCTTTTCAATTTAATGGCAATTTGCCTATTAGACATGCCAGTATCCTTGTAAGCAAGGATTTTGGCTGTTTCTTCAGATGATAATGTTTTTCCCTTTCCCATATCAATATTGAGGGAAATTTTCAATAGGATATAATTTGTATCTGTTTAAATTAAACACGTATACATAATCAAACTATCAAATTAAGAAAATTTTTGCACCTTCTTCTTACTTGAGGACTTGAAACACACTGCCTTTAATAGAATTTCGCTTCAAAACGTTCACAAACTCTGAATAATGGGCAAGCTTTAGCCTAAACTAACTGTTAATGCTCTCTTTAAGCTAAAAATAGAAATAGAGAGACCAATGTAAAAGGGAGAATAGGATTGGAAGATGCCTTCTGGTTCCAATACATTTTAAGGTGACTAAACGGACCTGCCTTTAATTGAATTTCGCTGAGCGTAGATTTACTGATTTAAACCCCAAACCGAACTTTATTTTTTTTTTTTTATAATTTATTTTTTTTTTTTTTTTTTTGTCTTTTTTTTTTTTAATTTTTTTTAAAATTAAATTTTTATTATTTTTTTTTTTTTTTTTTTTTTTTTTTTTTTTTATTTTTTTTTTTTTTTTTTTTTTTTTTTATTTTTTTTTTTTTTTTTTTTTTTTTTTTATTTTATTTTTTTTTTTTTTTATTTTTTTTTTTTTTTTATTATTTTCTTTTTCTTTATATTTATTTTTTTTTTTATTAATTATTTTCTTTTTTTTTTTTTTTTTTTTTTTTTTTTTTTCTTTTTTTTTTCTCCTTTTTTTATCTATCTTCCATAACATTTCAATATTTAATTATTTTAATATATTTTTTTTTTTATTTTTTTTTTTTTTTTTATATTTTATTATATTATATAAAAAAATATAATATATATTTATTTTTTTTTTTTTTTATTTTTTTTTTTTTTTTTTTTTTTTTATTTTAATTTTAATTATAAGATGAAATCATCATATTGCAATTTGAATTAATTCTACTGTAATTATGTTTACCTCCACAGCCAGCAATGTTTGTGTTTGCTTTTTAAGCTACCTTTCCTCCATCAGACGGGGATTTAATAAGCATTAGCCATGGCCACCGGCAGGATTTGCCACGTTCAATTTGGCGTAGACTCTTCAACGTTTCATTTTTCCCCCCCTCTAGATAAGCCACAGAGTTTACGATGATCACACGCGGAAATTGCAACAAAATAAAAGAGAGATATAAATTATTGATAGCAGCAAAATAAGACTTTGTTTACATAATACAATAAGTGAATGTGAACTTTAGAGATTCTAGGCTTTGTTTACTTTTCGCCCCACTCAACTGATTAGGTGTGTGTGTGTCTGGCATCAGTCCCACGAGCAAAGCTCGTAACTGATAAGCTTTGCGGATTTTTGCCTATATGTGTAGGAGTAGGGGGAGGGTGTTTAATTATAGTCGCATATAAAGGTAAAACTATCTAAAGGTCAAATCCAGCTAAAACCCTGAACTGCATTTATTTTAGTGGTTTTATTTTTTAACGCCTTATTAAATTTAGTTTTACTAAAAAACGAAATAAACCAAATGTGGTACAGCTGAGAGAGCTGACGCAATGCCAAGCTGCCAGCCAACCCCCCTGCTGGTCAGTTAGACAGCTGGCTTCCGTTGACCCTGGTCAATAAACAAGCAAATACATCCACAGAAACAACTGAGATACAGATACAGCGACGTGAATGTGTCAATAATGTGCCGAGTGTGACATAAACTTTGACAAAACTCATTAAAACTACTTTGGTGGGGAGCAATCAGGATAGCAGACATTCATAATTAAGTGCAAATATTTATTGACATGCCGGGGGAAAAGAACAACCTTCAAGTTGTCCCATATTTGTGAGTGTGCAAGCGTATAAAAATAGCTCTAATGGATATTGAATAACTAGGTCTTTGGGGACAAAGACAAACAAGTAGAAGGTTAATGGGCGTAGAGAGAAAAATCGAATTTATGTTTCGTTAATGTGTCACAATAGAAACAGTTTATGAATATTTGAAATCGCATTTGAGTAGGTGATTGGACAAGTTTGAATATTTTATAAGGGTAAAAGAAGATGCGAAAAGTGAGTAGGGTTAATTGGGAGCTTTAAGAAGGCTAAAATGCTGGATTATTGTTTGAGAACCACTTGGAAAATATTATTAAGAATATATTCTACTAGCTGAATCCGCCAAGACTTTGCCCACGATCTAGAAATTGTAGAAATGGTGTTATTTTATCTTGTAGACAGTTTCGAGTTCACAGATGGTAAAAATATATGATATACACATGTAAAATTGTTTTCCATCCCCTCCTAAAGGACCCAACCAAATTTTCTATGCGCTCAAAACTTCCGGAATTATCTATCAATATCTTCCGCAAAGTGGATATATTAAGATTGTGGAATTCACAGCAGCATCAGCACTGCTTGCCCATTATTGGGAACGTATAGATTCCTTAGTCTTTCCCAAAAATTTATCAGACATTATTTTTTGGATAAAACTTTGATATAAGTCCCTTTTCGTTGAACCCATAATTACGAACTAAATATCAAAACAAATGGACCTCATGGCAGCCACTCTTCAATTATATTTCAATTCAAATTGGCTATCCCCTTTTCCTCACCCCCTCCTCCACAGCTCTCCACTCTTTCCCTTCGCTTCCCTCCCTCTTCAACGCTCTCCACTCTTTCGCGTCCCTTTTCATTGCTCTTCCCCGTCCATCTTCCTGCGCTCTCGTTTAGTATTATATTGTCAGTGCTTAGCTGGCTGTCAACAGAAAAGGAACATGATCCTATTTCACTCACACTAACGATTTCAACAGTTCAACAAAAGCTTTTCTTCTCACTCGCACATACAATAATAACCACTTTTGTGGACGGAAGCAAGGTATACTAAACAAGGTAGCCGCACTCGCTCTCTCTCAACTCCTTATATTTTGTGTCGAAAAGAGCGGGAGTGAGAGAGTGATGAATTTCTGTACTCGCTTGGTGTCCAATTACAAAAAATTTGCCCGCGGAGATGCGTCGCTTACAACGTTTCCCAGCGGCGCAAATTGCGAATACAAAATAGGTTACCTGCATTACTAGTAATATAGGATGTATGCCAGAGCCGAATTGTCATCGGATTCCCATTACGACCTCATGCGTACATTTGTATTTGTGTTTTCGATTACTATCTCTTTAGCGAAAAGCAGCGATTGTAGTTCATTACTTCTTCGACAGGCTTAATGCACTGCGCCGATCAGTTGCTTCTCGACTGAAATTTAAAAAGTTGTCTAGAGAGCAAGAGAGCGAGTGCGCCTACCCTGTTTAGTATACCTTGAACGGGAGTGTAAGTCGTTTCCTCTATGTTTCTCTCTCTATCTCTCGTTCTCTTAGCAAAACAGCTTAGCACAATGTTGCCTGAAAGCAATAGCTCATTTATTTGCCCCATACAAGATTTTCTTTGGCTTTTTCACCCACTTCGCGAACAAATTTTCCAAATTTTCTTTCTTAGTGCGCGAATGCATTACTAATCGAAGGTCTATGCCAAATCTTAGATCTCTAGCATAAGCAGTTTTGGCTGTGGGTTGATTTATTTCAGTAACTATTTAATATTTGGCTAAGAACCACTTTAGAATAGGTATTGGTGAATAATAGTGGTTTTCTTAAATAAGTATGCCCTTCCCTAATATCAGCTAAATGCTGTAACAATTTCTTTCGTAGTAACTCAGTAACTCTAGCCACTTCCCTATGCACTTATTCATCAAGTGTCGTTAGCGCCTGCGTCTAAGAACTATCAAGATAAAACAATATTTCAATAACTTAAAATGAGATGAAAAATATTAAAAACAAGATTTATCATCTATCAACTAAACAGCTAAATATATTATACAATTCGGGCTGGTTAACCTTATTGCTTGAGACTTCCTTCATAGTTAGGTCAAGGTTCTAGTAATAGTGACCCAGTTCTCCGCTCGACACCTTCCCATACATCGAACCACACCGGACGACCTTGCAACTGAGGCCCCGTTACGACCAATCGTGCAACCGACGCCTCGCTCTAACGAACAACATTCTAACGAACTAGACTAAGCAACATGTTAGCTAGCAGGGCTCACTAGACTAAAGGCCACGTGGCCCAACATTTTCACGTTCCAGTGTTGATAACTCATTTTTTCAACCCTAAATAAAACAATGAATCGACCCATTTCTCATTGTTAAATACTGAATTTACTATGGAAAAATTTGTTTTCGCGAAATCAAATACGCATTCCCTCTATTTTTATTCCATTTGACCTCAAAATAAATAATCTTGAGATTGGACAACGATAACCCGTGCCGAATTGATGTCAAACTTCTTACATAAAAATTTGTACTGACTTACTACACAGTACAACACTATAAAAATCATTTTGATAAAAGGGTCCCCTGTAAGCATCACCTCATACCCAATCTTTCAAATGAAACTTCGGTTCGCGTTTTATTAGGTTAATAGGTTTAAAATAAAATTCTCAAAAATTCAGGAAATGTGGACAGGGTCATGGGGAACGCAATATAGAAAATTCACTTCAATCGTGCAATCGGTTAAGGTACATCCAGGAGAAGGTAAACCTTAATTCTTGAATATTTTTAAAAGCGCACAGTAGATTTTCATTAAAATCGTTTTTTTTATGGTATGGGCTATTGCATGTCCCTAAATATTTTGACGCAATATGGAGTACCATGTTAAGACTCACCCACAAATCTTTTCATATAGGCGATAATCCAAATCTAAAAATAGATCAGCTTTTTTTTTTTTTCATAATTAATGAATTCATAATTCATTGTGTTCATTCTAAAGGGAGTCCAGCTCGCCGACGATCTGCCTGGCGTTAGGCGAATTGAGGTTATTAACCGCAACGTATTTTCACAATTGACGTCCTCACCGCCCATAAAGTAGACTTGTACAAATTTATGTGTTTCGTTTGGCATTGCCAGCAATGAGCCTACTTTATGGTACACTTGGCCTTTGATTTTGAAGGTTGACTTCAATTTCTAACCATTTGCCGCTGTATTGTGCATTATTTCTCTTGCTCCGAACGAAGTCATTTGAAAGTATGAATTAAATCTACAAATGGACTTCAGAAAAGGGTTTTAATCTGGATACGTGCCGATGAGCAAGCCGTTCAATGGTTCTGGTGGCGTCTCAATTTCCGGTAGTTGCACTTTCTTGATGCAGAACACAAACGGAAGCGCTTCAAAATTGGGAAATTTATTGTCCATTGCACCAATCAGGACTTTTGGTTAAGCGGAATATTCGAAATCTGGCTCATACATGAATGCGAGACGAGTAAGGAACGAAGCTCGATGTAATTGTTGGCTTTGTTGGTCAATTGCTCTTCGTGTTAACATCTGTTCAGCGCGCTTGTCTCTGCTTCAAGTGTTGTTGTGGACTTTGGAAAGCTCGTGTCTCTTGTGATTGAGAAAAACGCAGTTGCGACATTTTGACACGCTTAATTTCATTTATTTCATGTAATTGTTGATCTGTTCTTGCCGTCTTAACATATTGCATGTGTATTGCTACGTCCCAAATAGCCACCCCTACGTTTTGCTGGCATTGTTTACTCTAACACACACACAAACACACTCGCTGCTTTACAAAATCTAAGAACACTAATAAGTTCTAAAGTCAACTCCAATACATACGTTTGTATTTTTTTTCTCCACATTTTAAATTTCCACAAAAACGCAAAAAGAGAAGGAAATTTTTTGGAAAATCCCAATTTATGACAAATTACTTATAAGCATGAAATTGTTTGTTTTGGGTTTTTTCTTTATTGATTTTTCTGATTTTCCATTTCAGTAAAAATCTTTTGTATGGAAATTCCTGCTTCCATTGTGATTGTTTATTGTTTATGGCTTTGCACAATTCATTTGCGTTTAATTCGCAAAAAAATTAAATTTAATTTCGGTGCTAAGCACACTCCCCAGTGATCTTGACCGGCGATGACGTCGTAGCTGCTCATTGGGGCCACGTCATAAATTTGTTAGCATATCGCGAAAATAAAATCGGCATATGTGCGGTTTATCTCTGTCGGACTGTCAGTTCAATGTATCTATCAGATAAGTCGTCCGCGTGCACATCAATAAACATTCGAGCGTTCGTTTGATTTGTCGGAATTTTCGCATAAACATTAGTGTTATTGTTCTTTATTGTTTTAGTGGGGCATATTTACTGCTAGGCAGAGTCTCTAAACCATCTCAAGGTGAGCTCATCGACAAGTCGAGTCTAATGGGTATTATCAAACTTATCATGTAACAACACGACAACACACAACGAACCCTCACATCAAGTTCAAGTCACGCTCAGGTCACTTTTCATATGATGTCATCATCATCACATTTCATTTCCTCTCCGCCCCCGGAGAAAGATGAGGCAGAAAAATGGTTAGTTTTTATAGCTTATAACCGAGATAGTTTGACATTTGACAGTAAAACACTTTCGTTTTAAATGTTTTTGCTGTTAGTTGTCAACCGTTGGACGACAACATGGTGATAAGTTGAAATTGTAGTATCCATGGGGCAGAAATAAAAGAAAAAAAAAAACGGAACCTCGTTCATTACATTTCTGATAAGTTTTAGTTAGTTTAGTTTTGTTATTGGAGCCGACAACACGAACTCATATTTCATATATTTTTTCTGGTCTATAAATGTTTTTCTGATATAAATAACAATAGTTGAGATGTGGAAATTATTTACGCTGGAAGCATATTTTTCAAGGTGGGTGAATGCGAAAGATACATTTTTGAACCATACTGAATTAATCAATGGCAATACGGATTATACATAACTTAAGAACTCAAGTGCTTAAAAATTACAAGACTTTGATGTAAACCTGTCAAGGTTGTTCCACAAATGAGACATGCTAATCAAGTGTAAATGACAACATGCAGCTCTATCATGATTTTTCAAAACCAACACATCCTGGATATCCTTAGGGCAGTGGCTTAAATAGAGGGAAATTGGGGATCAATAGTATACAATACATACCCTTTGTATGATAAATAATAAACATGATTGTTTACTTGATGACAATAATTAAGTTTCTGAAGTTTGAGGTTAGATTTTATTGGGCTAATGTTTTGGATCAGGGTTCCCTAAGAAGAGAGTATAGGAAATTTGTAATTGATTTCTAAAGTTGGTTGGCTATATACAGACCCGAAAAGGCTTGTCTTGTGACGCTAAATGGGACTGACTTTCAGACATTCAATGAGAAATAACTTCGGCAAGCATTCGGCTCTTAATGACTGTGGCTGGGGAACTCCGTTTTAGATCGAGACTAGAATTGGCCCACACTATAACCAGAGTTTAAACCATAACCGAAACCGTAACCTTAAAACTTGTAACCGAAACCGTAACCATACCCGAAAAATATAATTTTCCTATTACCGTAACCCTATAACCTTTATTAACATATCAAAAAATATCAAATGAATGGGTTAATTTCGGTTTTTAGTAGCTTACTACTAGTAAAAATTTCAATAGTAAAACTTTCGATTTATTCTCTATTATCATTTCAAAATTTATTCACAAAAATTGTGTTGCTAATGGACGAGAAAGAAACAAAGCAGCTAACCAAAATCTTTACCTTCCTTATCTTTCCTTATATTTGTTATTACAATGCCAATTTGTTCGAATGAAAACTCATTTTCCAAGTTAGGCTGCCTTGACACTGATATCATGTACTTGATACATGAGACATGATAGTCTAGAAGTTCAGCCTTTATTTATGTTTTAAATGTGAAAAGATTGAGATAAAATCCAGGCAGTAAATGATATCAGTGTGAAGGCAGTCTACTCTTACTTAGTTGTTTTGGCTTTTCCTCTGCAACTTAGCTAAACTAAATTTGACTTTTCAAAGATTTCACAGATACTCGCACTAAGATATTTTTTTACCAATAACCGTAACCCAAACCACAACCCAAATTATATAACACCCCCCCAAAATTAAAATTGAAAGTCTCCGGTTGTGGACATAGTTGCGTTTTTTCACTAATAACTTTTTTCCAAGTCAACATTATGCGGTGATATGAACATCATTGTAAAGCTAGAGACTCTAGCTAACTTTCCTCTGAAGTAACCTATTGTTTTAGACAAATGGAAAAAAAAATTGCAGCCATGTATATGAAGTGATGATTTTTGGCCAAAATTTTTTTTTGTACCCGGTTGTGGACACCTTTGTAAAATCGCTAGAAATGGAAAAATATGAAGTAAAATGGCCATGAATTGATGAAAAAAAGAACGTTTATTTATTTAAGAAGCCTTCAGTGGCAAAAAGAACAAAAAATAATGGCCTTCAATGGCAAAAAAAATCAAAAAATGATGGCCTTCAGTGACAAAATGAAAAAAATTATTCCGAAATGCAATTTTTGCATGTGAAATAGCTGGCCGTCATGCCAGCGCACTTCAAATGCACAGGACGATCGCAGACATCACAATGGATCGAATTTGCAGCGGTCAGTTTTTTTTGGCAAGAGCGCCAAACAAAATCCGATGACGAAGACGCCTTCTTCTGCGACACAGAATCACGCTTGGCTGCTCGCTCAGCTGATTTTTTTGCCTTCTCGCGCAAAACCTCGACACCTTCCGGAGAAGTTAGCACAGCGGTTTGCATTGGCTTGCGACCGCGATTCGATGGCTTTTTCGGAGAAGTTCCTTGCACCGGCCCAATTTCATCCAACAGTTATAAGGCTAGCCGAAGACGCTCGTGAAGTGGATGGTTCGGGGGGAGGTTAACACCTTTTCTTCTCGCCCAATATTGGGATCGGCGGAAACGATGATACGACGCTGATTGACTTCATCAAGATCAGCTTCTGTGGCGACTTCTACTGCATTTCGTTCGACAGCCTCAATGAAGTCAGCTTCGGAGAAAGCGTCAGTGTCAAACGGAACAATACCGGGCTTTCGAAAACCGGACTTGATTGTTGTTGGCGTCAGTGCCAAGTCGAGTGTCCTGCACACGAACGAATTCCAACAAAACCGAATCAACAACGGACGAAACATCTGCAAAATTTGCTCTGACTTTCTCCAAATACCGGATTAAAGTGGGTCGAGGAAGCCCATATTCCTTGGCTGTAGCTTTGACGGCCTTCTTATCGATGAGGCATTGCTTAATGGCATCGACCAGCCCATTAAAATTAATTTTTTTGGTGTTGACATGGCTAAAAATGCACAAAAATTCACAAAAATGCTGTTAAAATATGTTACACTAACATAAACAACGATATTTGACAGTTTTATGGCCAAACACACGCTTTAAACACAAAAAACGAGGGTGTCCACAACCGGTGCAAAAGTGTGTCCATTCTTGGAAATGGTAGCCATTTTTATTTTGTTCAGCAAATTTACACGACACAAACATTTCACTGAAACTTGATATCACACCACAAAGTACACTTAATGCACTAAATAACAAAGTATAATACTCACCACTTTTCAATGTTTTGCTTCGATTTAACGCAATGTGGAAATTGAAAAAATTAGAAACTCGAAAAAAATTTTCACGATTTTTTTTTATTTGCCCACAGCGAAAAACCAAATGCGTTTTTACACTTCGGTATTGGCTCAGATTATGTGTACTGTCAAACTACAAGTTTGACATTACTCAGTTTGGCGGCATCTGTTACCTGTCAAAAAATAGACTGGGGTGTCCACAACCGGAGCGTGTCCACAACAGGAGACTTTCCCTTTTGGCTTCTTTATTAAAAAAGGAAACGCCTATTAAATAGTAGGAACGGTTGAAATTGCATACAGGGCAAAATTGCGCATTACGACAACGCGTTTTACGCCTACATGTGAATGTTTTCATTTCAAGGTGGAGTGTGACCGTAGGCTCTCAATAACCCTCAACCTCAATCCACTCTCTGAACAACAGTTCATAAAAGCAACCCTTAAAAGTTAAACCCAAACTTAATCAGTTTTGTCCCTCTCAACCCTTTCAAAATGATGATAAATGAATGGAGAAATAATTGGAAGGCTTGACTTTAAGTGGAAAATATATTTGTGAAGCGCGCGCTTGGCAAAATAACATAAAACGCTATAAAAATATTACATTCCAAGTAGTTTACGACGTGCCCCTTGGCAGCACAGCATTTCGCATTTTTATAGCGCACTTTTGGGCGGCTCCTTGAGGCTGGGCAAAAAGTGTGTCAGCATTTTGCTGAAATGTTGCCTGCAATTTAAGCATTTCGGGCCCCGACTTTAAGGCGCGCACCGGAGTTTGCACTCTCGCAAAACTAGGTGCAATGTTACTCTAGAGAGAGGCAAAGCCACCTCATTAACACTTCAGCACAGAACAGAGAACGGGATGGTAGGAAATTAAGTTGACACGCTTAATGAGAAGAAGCTGTCGACTGACTGGGCCTGAGTAAGTGAGTCCAGGTACTTTACCGACACCGTAACGAGCAGGGGGGCGCCCCTAATGAGCAATGCTGGCACCTAATGGCCACAAAGTTGTGTAATGAAATGAAACGTGGTGACGTCGGCGACTAGTATCCTGCGGAATAAGTTGAAAGTTGTTGCTGTTTAAAGGTCAAAGGGTGGACCATAAGGTCACTTAATCAAATTGCAACTGAAAATTTCGTTGACTTCAAAGTCATATCCATTAGCGCGCTTCGCTTGCCAAGGTCAACGTCTTGTCTCGCGTCTGTCCCAGGCAAAAAAAAAAAAAAAAAGAAATCAGTCAGGCAGCTCGTTTTTCAATCAAACCACGTGCTGGCCTTTCGCTTGAACTTTACTGAGTTAGTTGTTATTCTTGTTGTTGTTGTTGTGGCGCTGTAAAATGAGTCAAATCAGCTTAACAAGTGGAGGCACTGTAGGGCTCAGAGGGCTAAGACTCCTCTGTCTGTGTGAAATGTGAGAAGGATCTTAAAAAATTAAGAAGTTCTGGCGCCTACACTTGGGCAAGTGACAAGGGAAACCCCTACGAGTCTGAGAGTAGGTAACACATAAATAAAGTTCAGAATTCTTGTTATGAGGTAAAAATGTAAAATTAACATAAATCACCACAACAAATACCACACTTTAAAGGTAGCTCTCAGAAATCACTTGTGCCCCTTGTTAGTTTGTTGTTTTATCAGAAGCCCTCGATAATTTTCAGGCACTAATTGTTCAAGATTGCACTAGAGCTGTTCGCGTTTTAAACATTTCATTTTGAATGCTTATCGTTGTCTTATCAAAAACCGGATTTGTAGCTAACATAAGATGTTAAAGAAACATTGAACGGACATTCTAAATTGTATAGAAGATTTTAAAAAATTTCTTGACTCTCACACATCGGCTTACACAAAATAACCTTTTTAAACTGGGATGAACATGCCGTTGTCCTCAATTGTTCCCATTGTTATTTTTCGGCTACTGGCGCCTCTTAGTCGCACAAGCAATTACTGTCTCCAGCTGATTAAACAAGCAGACGGTACAACAAGTGCAGTGTGTTTTTCCCCCCGCACTTGAAAAACAAATTTGAGGGAGTCCGCCCATCAATTCAGTTGACAATTTAAACAAGACTTTAACTTCAAGAAATATCAATTAGGTTTAACAGGTAAGTGTTCTTTAAAAGAGAAGCACTAGGGGCAGATAGGTCAAGTTAATAAAACAGTCGTCATGGCCTGTCATCGATGTATCCATAATCATCAATGGTTCTCGTAGTCAGAGCTTAGGATCGCTACTGTACTTTAGAAATTCGCTCAACAGTAATATACTCTGTACCTGGAGTAGCAACTGAAAACAGCTAAAACAAAAGATGTTGCCACTAATTGCATTGAAAAATGAGAGGTTTTTAAAACTGACCAATAGATGACGCCACTACTGTGGCGTCCTATTTAGAACAATTATTAAAGTCGGTCAGGCCCCACTGTAATATACTCTGTACCTGGACTAGCATTGAAAAATGAGAGTTTTTCGAAACTGACCAGTAGATGACGCCACTACTGTGTAGGAAGTAACTTTCTTTTGAACATAACTTGAGTATAGTTCATCCGATTTTTATCATTTCTTCTTCAAATCGAAACGTAATGCTAATTACTAACTATCTCTAGAAGGTAAACTCTTTTCGAAGAACCAGAAACTAAGTGCCTTTTTGGGTTCAAGGACATATAACAAATAATTTGGTTTTTGACGGTTTAAAAAATTGAACTTTTTTCACAAAGCGCGTGGTGGTTGTGTGTACTATTCCATGGCACAAATTCACTTCGACTGAGTTTCTATCACATTCTTAGTTTAGTTCTGATCGGGGTTGCAAACCGGTTCGGAGTTGAACCGCTCCGGAGTCGGAGTCTCCGTCATTTTTGGGAAACCCGAACTGAACCTGAACCGAAGCAGAACCAATTTTTCTATCCGAACCGGAACCCAAACCGGAGTAAAAAAAATTGAAAAGGGTTCGGTAAAAAAAATATGTTTCTACTAAATTTTTTCTAGTATCTATAAATTTGCAATATATAATCCTTAAAATTTAGTCTTTCGCTAAGCAGCAGGAAAATAATGAAAAAGTGACAAATATCAAATCGGTAAACGACTTCCTTGATTCTTTTCTCAGAATTTAAAGATTCTTTTAAAATTCGAATGCATTAAAGCATTGGAAAAACTATTTTTGTATAAACTTTAAAATATAACATTTCTTGTATAAGCTCTTCCTGAGGCACAAATATCCAGCCAAAGACCCAGTATTGATAAAAGTTTACTGGAATACTCTAATATTATATAGGAAAATCAAGACTCTAAACTTCCATAAGGGCGCGAGCACACTTTCAACTGAAAGAAAAACTGACGGCTGACCATGATACTTTAGTAGGGCAGCAAGCCGAAATAAACAAACAAGCTTGATTAGTACCGCAATGCTGAGCTTACAAATGAATTTTAAAGATTTTAAAAAATAGCTAGCTTGCGCTGAGCGGTGTTATATATTAAAATCAGCCCAAAGTTTTGCCGTCAGTTCATCATTTAGACAAATGTGTGCGCGCGCCCTTAACCCTAATGGTGATGGAATTATTTGATTTCGAAATTCTTTATGAAACTTCCAATGCTTATAGATTTTGAGTCGATGCATCCAAAAATATGATTTTTAACTTTCCGTTTAGCGTTGAAAAGTGAGTTAATGTTTTGTTCACACAAGCAGTTTCACTGAACGAAAATTGTCTGTGACCATATGGCCACGCTAGCACAATTCGGGTTAATGATTAAAATTTTTAAGTTATTTCCAATTTAATCTTGTCCGAACTAGCGATAAAACAAAATTATTCGTGAACCTTGGTTCGAACCTGAACTTTTGGTACAGCAACATGTTTCGCGGGTTCGAACTCCGGTGTGAAACACTTGCGATTTTTGGAAGATTTGCAGCCCTGGTTCTGATACATAACTGCTATCTAAAGGATGATTCATTGAGAAGTTGTTTTTTAACACAAATAAAACACAAAAATTGTTCTTATTAGATATTAACTTCGTGGTGCAATTTTGGATCACTCTTTCCATCATTCGGATCTCGCGATTACTGAGTATTTGGTCAAGTCTTCATTTCGGTAACAAAAGTAATTTATCTAATGCCTTGACGGTTATGTTCTACCGACCTTCCGTGATTCCAGCAGCCCAAAACATGCTTTTTGTGTGTATCGGTAGTTCGCAATTTCGGTTTGCTCATCAGCCCAAATTCGAAAATTTTGTTTATTTACATATACACTTAGCTAGAAATGTGCCTCCTCCCTGAACAAAATTTGGGGCGAAAGCAGCGGATCTTCATTGAGCTGTTGCTGAACCTTGCAGAATCTTCCCATGATGATATGTCAAAAAATCCTTTAAAAAAAAAAAAAGATATATGAAAAAACAATATTGAAAAAAAAGTCTTAATGAATCGCCCCTTAGAAGATGAGAAATCTCCCTTTCAAAATGTTATTTAAAAATTTATTGAGAAGTATTGTAAAAATCACTTTGAAAAATTTTTGATTTTATTTATCACTTTATTTTTTTGTGCTCTATTTCCGAAACATAAACGCCCAGCCCCACATATGTTATATTTTATATATCAGTAAAAATTTGTGGAGTACGAGCACTTGCAAGATTAAATGAGCTTCGACACAGTCGAGTTAGCGCTGCTCTCAACCTTAGTATTTGTCTTCACTTGGCTGGGTTTTATGATACTGAGTCTCCCCGTATTGATGATTTGCACTAAGTTTGAAACTTATTGGGTCGCCCATAAGTTAACATATTAACTTGTATCCTTTGGTTTACAATTCATTTGGCGCTGGATTGTGTTTTGGGGGGGAAGGGGCGGAGCTCTGCGCTTTAATGAAGCTGCATTTATGCTGGAGTGTACACTAATCGGTCCGGTTTCTGTTGCCCTCATGCGCTTATCTTTATGGCCACTCATTCGACACTTGGTCGACCTCGTGGCTTTTGGCAGATGTGAGTCTTTGTTTTTACACATCATTAGGGAGCATAAATTTGAGAGATCAGCAGCAAACAGAGAGAAGCAAAATCATGGCGACATGTGTGCAACAGCTGCAGAAATTTGTGTATAACGGAAATATAATTTATACGCTTAGGCACTTGTTGCCGCGAGAGGAGATGGAAGAGTTTCTCAATCTCTATCTCTTTTAAGTTCTTACCAAGCCTTCTTCGGGAACAATTAAACTCATTGTATTACTTTCAAAATGTTTTTCCCATATCAAATTGTCGCATCGCTTTACCATTAACAGATGCTGATTTAATCGTCCACCAATTTCCATATGAAGAGGCTCGCCTAAAGGCATTTGTTTTTGAACTGTCTAGACTCCTCCTCCACAAACACACACACACACTCCGCACAAAACGAGCACACATAACAAAAAGTGCAATGCAATCTAATTGCTAGGCAATGCCAAAGAGCTAAGTATGGTGTAATAGTGCAAAAGAATTTGTCCCGAGTAGAGTGGGGGGACCATAAAAAAGTCACTGATAGCTTAAACAAAAAAATATAGCTTAGTCACTTAGACACTCTTAATTATTCTAGAAATTGCAGAATTGGCATTTACAGTAGAATATTACTTAAGAGAGTTGATTATCACAGAAAAATAAATAAATACTGTGGACAAGAAATGACAAGACTTTTATTTATCGGAATGATTATGAGCATGATAAAATACTTGCTGACCCCACCCCCACCTTCAACTATTAATGAGAATTTATGCGATTGTTTCTCTGGTTTTCTTACTTAACTTGTTTTAGCGAAGACATTGTTTGACAGAAAATATACATCTTCTAAAGTATTTCGAATTTCAAAAAAATCTTTTAGGGCAATATTCTCAAATATCCAAGCTATTAAAAAATTGCAAAAAAAATTTAAAAAAAATTTGTGCACATGGCGAATCCCTCCTTCAGATGCAAAGCCAATTTGCAAGGGTCCAGCAAAGGCGGGGGTCAAGAAAGTTTAAATTCGTTCTTTTTCTGCTTCTATAAAACAAAAAATAATAGTACTTAGCTCAAAAAAAAAAAAGCATTGTTGTCGTATTGGATTTACTATCTACCATTTGTAATTCATTTTTATACACTGTACCCATTAAAAATGGGCAATAGGGGGATCATGAAGTTGTGCAAATGTATGTAACAGGGAGAAGGAAACATTTCCGACCCTATAAAGTATATATATTCTGATCAGCATCAACAGTCAAGTCGATTTAGGCATGTCCTGTCTCTCCGTCTGTCTTGTCCGTCTGTCTGTATGAACGCGTCGATCTCAGAGATGGTAAAAGATAGAGGTTTGACATGTATGGGACAAATGCTTCTTTTATCTGTACGCAGATCAAGCTTGTTTCAAATTTTGGCCACGCCCCTCCCGCCCCCGCAATTTGGAAAACGTTATATCTCCCACATCTTAAAGATAGACGATTCGTACTTCTAGAGATAGTTAGTAATTAGCAAAATTAATAGATTTGTTGAAGAAATGATAAAAAATCGGATCAACGGTTCAGAAGTTATGAGCAAAAAAGTGAACCAAGCCCCCGCTACCATCCCACCCACCCTAAAAAAATGTTGCATACTTTCGGATGGTCACCCTAAGGAGCGCAGGAGCACTGTTAAACATGTTTTTTCATGAGTAACGAGTTTATCGAAGTCGGTTAGAGCCGACTTTAACTTACGCTCTCGTTGTCAATTGTACAGGGTATATTGAAGTCGGGCTACTCGACTGCAACGGTCTTACTTGTTTTCTTTGTGTAATTTGGAAAGGCTGGTACCGTTCAGAGTGAAATTATAAAATGTCAATTTGATCTTAAAAATATCGTTTTAAGAAGGTCGAAAATTGAACGGATATTTTTTGAAGACGTAAATCTCAAGTTTGTCATATCTGTTTGCTTTTTTATTGATATGAAAAAATATAGTATTGAGCCACAGATCATCTAATTTTTTAACTGAGTACCACAGGTACATTAGACTATATTAAGTTTGTGCAAAGTATGTAACAAGGAGAAGGAATCATTTTGAACCCTAAAGTAGGGGTGATTCCATGAAAAATCGACCACTGGATTTTTTAATGGATCGAATTAGTTTTTTTCGTATTCCTTGTTGGAAAAAGGTACATACGAATTTACGAAATATACTTAATTCGCGGGAAAAAGATTCGAAAATTTACATATTTTAAAAATTTAATTAATTTTAATTGCTTGCTATTCAAAGCCATTGGTAAAAAAAATATTTTAAAAAATCTGTAAATTAACGTCTGAGGCTAAACTTTCAAATTACTTACTCTTAAAAATTAAAAAAATTTCGGTTTCCAATTTGCGAAAATAAGTAAAAACAAAATTAATTGCCGCGAAAGGGACTTTTTTTCTTAATTTTTTTCTCAAAATTTGGTCTTGTTTTCTGGAATTTGCTGCATTAAGCTGTAAATGGGAAATCCAATAGGTCCAGAGTTGTAGCCTTTTTTCATTTATTTAAATTCAGACAAGTAAATAATTTTTAAATCGCGGTCTTCCAACTGCTAAACTATACAAGGGGTAAAAAAACTTAACTATATTCAACCTCAAAAAAGTACCCTTAAAATTAAAACATACTAAATCTGATATCCTTACTGAAAAAATTTATTTAATTGTATAATTGTAAATTTTCAAATCGTTTATTCCCGCAAATTGAGCATATTTCGGCAAAATGCTGAAAATACGTATGTACTATTTTACAATAAAGAATACGAAAAAAATTAATTCGATTCATTAAAAATCCCAGTGGGCAATTTTTCATGGAATCACCCATATATTTTCTTGCTCAGCATTAACAGCAGAGTCGATATAGCCATGTCCGTCTGTCTGTATGAACACCTAGATCTCAGAGACTAGAAGAGCTAAAGCAACCATATGTGACATGTAGACTCAAGTTTGTTTTAAATGTTAGTCCCTTTTCTTTTTTTCAATGGTAGCGTCCTTATACTTTCCAGATATGAATGTTATCTGTTACAACAAAATTTTTGGAGAATTTGATCAAAATCGGATGAATATATCGTATAGCCATATAACAAACTGGCAGCATATATCATGCTCCAAGGGTATATAAGGGTATACTTATCTCTATTTTTAAGATATTGAGTTCAAATTGAAAACTTAAATTTTCATTCTCAATAGATCGGATATAAAATATCCGAGTTAAAAAAATGATGCATACTTATCGGATGTTTCCACTCAGAAACACAGGAACTCTATTAAACATTTCTTCTCATGAGTAACGGGTATATCGAAGTCGGCTAGAGCCGAGTTTTTTGTTTTGGCCAAATTTATTTTTTCAACAAACTGTAAACCCAAACCAATTGTCAAACTTTATTTTGGCATGTCTAGACTTTAACTATTTACATTACTGTTATCTGTTTCAGACATATAAATATTACCCCTCGTATACATGATTTTTTATTTTTAGAATTTATAATAAAAGTCAATTATACTTTCGTGACGTCTTTATCGCACCACATTGAACAGATAACAAGAAATTTGCTCAGAGCTTAGAAAGTTTTTAATTTTGTTGAACCGAACAGAATATTTAAGTTTGGAACAAGTTCAGTTTGAGCATTTTTCCCAACCTTAGTTTGGTTTAAGGTTCGGCTCACAGTTTAAAAAAGTCGGAACCGGTTCGCTGCCCTGTATTAATCCAGTTCCTTTAGAGTAGTGGTGTCCAAAAAGTCCAAAGCCTATCCCATAGGATAGGAATTTATAATTCTGCTGGCGTCGCAGCCGACACACCTATAGAGAGAGAATACGTGGGTTCTGTAAATAGCACGCTCGGCAGCCTGCTCTCTTACGATGCACGTGTTTGGCTTTTTTTCTATTACGAGGGATTTGTTCGTTTTTTTGATGCTCATGTTAAAATGGCGTGACGTTTGATTTGTGATTCGCTGCCACACACATAAGCGCAATACTTGATTGTTTGAGTTTGAACACCAATGTTCTAGAGCTAAAACAGGTTCTCCTTGACCTTCCCTTTTTCGACCTTTGGGATACTGTTTTTTTAAAAAATTGCAAAGTGATTGTTTTAGTGACCTTTTGATTATAAATCGTAGAACTTTTTAGCGGTCGGATTTTGTTCCTTCATAGCAATTCTGTCATGTGGTAACCTTTTGCCAACACACTAAGGACAGGCGCACCCGCTGAAAATTGAATTGGTATTCATGAAATAGCGCTATACTGTCAACCAGCCTCCTTTGTAGTGTTGTGCGTGTCTTGTTTTAGAAAAGTTATGGACAAACTACTAACTATTTCGCATACTTAGGTTATAAACCAGGTGTGATGTAAATCGGATGAAAATACATTTTTCTCCATATGAAATTTACTTTGTACTTTTCCCCCTATTCCCCAGCCAAAATTTTATGAAATTTCTGATCACATTTGAGTCTCTTTCGAGTCCCCTGTCTGATTAAATTAGTCATAAATGCGCTCGTTTTCTGATCATAAATGACACTTTAACTTTTGTCGGAGAAAATGGTTATTTCTCCCCCCTTTTTGTGATCAGTTTCGACTCCTCTTTCGAGTCATTTGCGAGTCTTTTTCGAGTCGTTTTTAAATGAATCACATTTGCTGAGCATTTTCGAGTCTTCCTTAAGTCGCCCATGAAATGAATCTTTTTAAACACCGAAAGGGCCCAAAAAAGACTCATCAAGTTGATTCTTGTTAAAATGATCTTCCAAATGTTATTTGGGGTTAAAACTTTTTTGTATTTTGTTTTCTTTAAAAAAATATCCTTAAAGCCTTAAGAACGGTCTGTGTAAATAAATGATTTCTTAGATCTCTTGTCAAATTTTGTGTCAACTAAATGACTGTTCAAACATGTTGGAAAAATTTATAGTGTGACCATTTATTTACATTCCATTTGAGCGGTCGCTCTGGTTTGCCATTTTGTATTTTGTTTTCAAAGTTTTTGTGTTTTGCTACATAAAATAAAGCTGTTTTGAATGAGAACTGAATAAGAGAATGAGAAGTTAAATTTTATTTGAATTTCTCTAAGGATTTTGTTTATTTGATAGGATCTGGCTTGAAAATACGATATTTTCCGTCCATTGTTCAATTTACGTACAATGTATTGTAGTATGGACGTCCATTTACCTTTAAGAAGATGAAACACTCTTCAGAAAACGATAAAAATCGATATACCATAAAAAATGTAAAACTTTTCAAGAATCTGTTTTGTACAGTTTACAGTTTGTTTATGTTTAGTTCTTTAGTTCCTTGTCAACAGTTGGCGCCCGGCTGCCAAAATTTTTGCCAGGCGACCAAGTGAGACGAAGAACCCAGAGTCACACCCCAAGTTGATTAAACTGAAATGTATTTGTTGTTTTGCATTTTTGTTGCATGTTTTGCAAGAAATTTTTGTGATTTCTTTCCCACCGTCTGCTCTGCTGCGTCATTGTTAATAAATGAATAGACGAAAATAAAACACAACATTTTTGATGCGGCCAAGGTAAAGGTCGTGTTGACATAATCAAACAGACATACACATTTTCGTATGACTTTTGTTTTGTTACATTTATTATCAACATTTCAGATTTCCACTTTGTCAATCCCCAAAGAGCAAAGTCAACATGCTTATCCTTAAATCAGTCCTGTGAAACTCATTAAGCGGACATAAAAGGTGCCACTAATTTACTCCCCCCAGTGGCAAGAAAGGATAACCAGCCAGTGTGGGCAACCCCCCTGAGCAACTTAAGTAAAGTCAGTTAGTCAGTTAGTGGGTTAAAAGCTTTACGTGTCAGTGAGCAATCTTTGTTTCATTTTAAACTTGCGGTTGAGAAGGTTTAATTTTTGGGTGCGGAAAAACCACCCCTAGAAACTATATTTTGAAGTGTATTTGGGTTAATGGTTTTGGGTTATGATTGGTTTTGGGTTCCTTCTTTTTTGTTGTCTTTGCTGCAAATATTTGAGGATTGGTTGACGTCTAATGTGTGTAAAATGGATAAACTAATTGGCGTGACGGGGATTTTTGTGGTGTTTGCATTATAAAAGAAAATTGAATAGAGGAGGGGAGAGGGGAATGGAAAACTGCTTTCAATTGGGAGGTAAATGAAAGCTAATCGATGGTTTTCGATTTTTGAAGACTTCTTTAGCCATTCTGACCTATTTGTAACTTCAATCAGCAGTTTAAACACTTGTGTATTACAAAGTTAATCCCTTAAGACCACAGAACGCCTCAAGTTCTCTTGCTAATTGAGTAAGTCAACTTGTGTTTCAATGTAGAGCAGCTTATTTGTGCAGAAACACAATATTTAGCTATTTATATTGCAATTGGACTCATACGTGGTTTTCTCATTCTTTTTTTTAGAGCAATCAATGGTTTTTGCTGATTTTTGACACATCTTTGGGTCACGTCTTTTCGGATAAGTGACTAATTCAAATTTCATTTCATACGAAACTTGCTGTAGCTGGTCTTTAAGTTAATATTAAATGCTGTTTCCACCTAGGTACCTAAAAATTCCCCTACTTTTAAAAACTTAGCCTCTCTGGTTCTTACCAAACTTGATCTTTGAGCTATTAGGAAATCCTGCGGTATTCAATGAAGATTCTTTAAATCTTTCTCTTGGCCTCTTAGCTAGCGAAATGTATGGTTTTTATTAAGATGTTTCTTAGGTTCGCCAGAAGTCGCCATATACAACTGATTTGGTTAGTCTTTTGTTTGAAATTAATGAAAATATGTATAGCCGTTCCATTTCATAGTATCTCCAATTCTTAAGGTCGGGAAATGGAAAGCGAGTCCCATCTACATATACGATAATGGGCTTGTAAGCTTAATAGGAAAATGGAAAATTGAAACCCTTTGACACCAAAAACTTTTGAGTTATTTTAATATACGGGGGTGCCACAGAAATCTCTAGAGATTTTGCCGACGGTTGGTTTGTAAATCTCTCGAAAAATTCGTTGGTGCCACAGAACTTCTAGAGATTTCATTTTCTAATTAGAAAATCTAGTTGGAACACCAGATGTTCCTATTGATGTTCCATCTCTAAAAACAGGGCTGAATCTCTCGCCAAAAAATTTCCTTTTTTTTTGGATGTGTGTTAATTTAATGATTAACTGAAATTTTTTTGATTGTGTTACATGTTTTATGATGCATTTTTAAATAATAATTCAATTTTAAGTCGCATTCTCCACCAATATAATGCAAAATTTAAAAATTTGTTGGCGCCAAACATGAGGTCTTAGTTTCCATCCCTTAATCCTATGTCTAGGCCCACTTCGACAAAAGGCGCTAGTGAGAAAAGAGCTTTGCAAAATCTCCTAACAAATCATTAGAGGTTTAAAACCAAACAAAAGAAATTTCTGTGGCACCGAAGAATTGGAATTCGGTTGGAATTTGGTTGGAAGAGGTTTCTGTGGCACCCCCGATAGATTTTTTTGATTTGGCAGTTGCTTTGTTGAGGTGTATACTAAGCTTATTTAGGAAAATTTTAGTACTAAAATCAGTTTTGAATTGGAACAATTCCTACTTATCAGGTCTAAATTCAGCTCTCATAAATGCTGTTACTTGCTCTAAAACTGAGCTAACCAAAGTTGTGATGTTTTCCCACAAAAAAATTCATTTGTCAATCTATTTCTATACATCACATAAAATATATTGTCTCAATTATACCAAAAACTAGGCAAAAAAAAAAGAATCGCATACATTAGTCATCAATCTAAAGAAAATAAACACAACAAAGAAGAGTTGAGATGAAACAGAATGCAAACAAAAAGACGTTGTCTAGTAAAATGTTGTGCGTGTCTCTTTTTGTTCTCTGTTGACTGATGCGTCATAAGACTCAAATTATATGCCCAAATATTTGCAGCCACTGAATGAGGTTAGAACAACCACAAACACAAAATCCTTGCGTGTTCGGGTTACCTTCCTACTTGCTTCTAATTACTTAAGTGTTGTTTTGGGGTGAATACTAAATACATATGTATGAGGTTAAGTGTGTACACAGAGAGTGATGAAATGATTGACTGATATGGCCCTGTGATGAAATGCACGGTCACAGTTTTTTCCAGGCCTTCGTCACGCGGCATATTTTTAGGCGCCAGAAGGAAAGAAAGAAAAAACCACAAGGAGGTATGGAAGTGATTTGTAATAGTTGTTTGCCAGCGAACTTATATTTTATGAATAAGCAGAGGAATGTACTACAAGGATACCAATCTCACAACAAGGAAAGATAGCTCTTTTAAGGATTGCATAACCGGAAAACGTATATATAAAAAGGCACACATGCTAGAGTGGCTAAAACGAAGTTCCAATGAAAAAGCGAGGGAGCAAAATGAATCCGGGATCAAGTATGAAACTAAACCAAAACAAAATCCGGTTTGAATGTAGAAAGTTTATTTTGGGATCAAAACGAGCCCAGGTCAAACTCTGGTGTTTGGCCAGCAATCCTTTTCGAATTGAATATAGTAGGAGAATCGCGTACGAACTTCGATCATAAATCAATATCAGATCTACTTGTTACGAATGTGGAATCAAGTCGTGTTTAAACTAAAGGGTGATTTTTTAGGAGCAATAGGAAAGTTTTCCAAAAAAAATCACATAAAATTCAGAAAAATTCATGAAATCTGTATTTGAATCGATAGTACGGTCCATATAACTTAATGTTTGAAGATCATTTCATGCAAATGTTGACCGTAACTGCGCCTCAAATGGTCCATCCGCTTAGTCCAATTTTGGCATACTCTTTCCAACATTTCGGCCGGTATCTCACGATTAAATGCTTCAATGTTGTCTTCCAATGCGTCAATTGAAGCGGTCTTGTCTGTATAGACATGAGCTTTAACATAGCCCCACAAAAATAGTCTAAAGGCGTTAAATCGCACGATCTAGGTGGCCAATTGACCGGTCCCGAACGTGAAATAAAATTGCGCGTGCTGTGTGGCATGTGGCACCGTCTTGTTGAAACCACTTGTTATGCAAGTCAAGCTCTTGCATTTTGGCCAAAAACAAGTTGGATATCATCTCACAGTAGCGCTCACCATTCACAGTTGCGTTACGATTCGCATCATCTTTGAAGAAGTACGGTCCAATGATGCCACCAGCCCATAAACCGCACCAAACTGTGACTTTTTCTGGATGCATTGGTAGCTCTTGCAATGCTTCTGGCTGATATTCACTCCAAAATCGAAAATTCTGCTTATTTACGTACCCGTTGAGCCAAAAATGAGCTTCGTCGCTGAACACAATTTTTCGGTAAAAAAGTGGATCTTCGGCCAACTTTCCAAGAGCCCATTCATCAAAAAATTCTACGTTTCGGTAGGTCGTTGGCTTTAATTCTTGCCAGCTGTATTTTGAAAGTTCACACCTAACTCCTGCAATTTTCACGTTGTTGAGTAACGGGCCCTTGTGACGGGACGATCGATAATTGATGGTCATCTTAACACTGGCCGATACAGCGGCGATATTTTCTTCAGTTCGCACTCTACGTAAGCGTGGTGGTGGTTTAATGTCCAAAATAATTGGCGAAAGTTAGTCACAATAGCCCGACTAGCCGCTTCAGTGGGTCGATTAAACTGACCATAAAATGGAGGAAGCGCGCGATGAACTTTCTTAACAGAGCACGCATTTTGATAATAAAATTCAATAATTTGCAAGCGTTGTTCGTTTGTAAGACGATTCATGGTTAAATTATAGACCAAACTGAAGATGTTTGACAGTGAAAAAAACACGAAACGTGCGTGAGCTGTTTAAACCAGTGTTGCCAAAAAGTTAATAGCTACAAAATCACCCTTTAAAATCAATTCGGAGTGGTTTTGAAATGTGCCAATTTCAAACCAAAATCAAAACAAGAATTCTTAGATTCTAAAAATTCCTGCTCAAGTATATTGTTTTGTACTTGATTGGATAAATTCCGTAATTATAACAGAAATTATTCTCTGTGCACCAAAAAGAGAAAAAGAAATTTGGGTCGCGCTGTGTCTGTGTGTGCATTGCAAAAACAAACCCACTGAACCAAAAGCTCGTAAAAAATATCGCTAACGATATTTAAGCGAAACATCAACGTGCAAAACTATCGAGAAAACACTCGCAAACGATCCGAAAATTAATCACCCGTCGCTCAGTTTGTGGCAGTGAAAGTTTCGTACTCGATAGTTTGCAAAAGATTCGCTTGCGAGCATCGGTTGTTCGTTTTTCGTCAATATCATTTTTCTCCCTTTTCACACATCATATTCAAGCTCGAATACGATAATTTGACGATACTTTCGCCTGTCGTATCACTTTTGAGCTCGAATGCAATAGTTTTACGATACTCTCGCTTGACGTTCGCTTCGTGGTGCAGTGGGAATGTACAATAAGTGCAAATTAGAGATGGGCGCGGGAAGAAAATCCGTTTGCTGTCCCGATCCCGACCATGTCTATCGCCCGATCTCGCAGTTCCCGCCCATCTCTATTGCAAATTCTACAGAATACTTTTGACTCAAAGAATTGCCCCAATTGTTCCTAGAGTTATTTTTCATCTCTGGCGCCTCAAAGTCGCACAACCCTACAGTCGCTAATTCGCAAAAGCAACGTATTGGCGCCGATTAGCTTAAGTAAACGGCGCAACAAGTGAAATTTTCCTGTAATGGCGCCGAGGCGCACGAGCAGACGTTTTAGACTCTTCTGTTGTTGTTGGTAAACTGTTCTCAAACTCAGCCAACGCTGCTATACAGAACTCAGGTTAAAGGCTTCAAAGAAAACTTGACGATTTTATGGTACCTTGGCGACTTATAACGAATCTGGAAAACATCTTAACATCGTTTCGCTAGCTAAGAGGCCAAGGGAAAGAATTAAACAAGAGAATGATTCATTGAATTCTTTCATTGAAATATATAGATCGGGAGTGAAAATACATTCTATATACTAAATAAATACAGTGCTGTATTGTTCATGTATAAGTGAACAAAAGAAGTTGTTCACTAAACTGAAAAAGTGAACACGTTTTTGTTCAGTCAGACTTGATTACTTTTGGAAGCTTCTCTCCTCCACCGTGCGCATGTTCAAATGCTCCGTCACATTGTCATGAACCACAGTATTTGGTAAATTAACATCTGGGCAATAAATAAACGAATACTTAGTCTACCCAGTGTCACTGTCTTTCGAACTTCCAGTTCGAAAGTTTATACAATATCTTGTTAAACACAAAATATTTTATTAACAGGGGTGAAATGAATATCCTTTACCCATCACAATAGTCCGAGATCAACTTTCCCATACTGATCGGTCCAAAAACATTGTTTTCCTTTGAACCCAGCACCCCATTTCGCAAACAAAATTAAACGCTTTTCCTTAAAAGAACATTCAAAAGAATGAAAAAGTGGTTCTTTCCGGACATTTTCATCGTTGAATATTCAATTGTGTAATTATTTGGTATAATCTATATATATAAATGTGTACGCCCGACTGATATGGTGACATATTATCAAGCCACAGCCTAAACGGCTTATCGTACAGGTCTGATTATGTTGTTTAAAAGTTGTTTCGATGAGAACGTGAGAGAGAGTGAGAGCGCGCTGAGTGCGTGTATATGTATGTGTGTGTTTTTTTCACAAAATAGGCAATAAGTTATATTGAGAATGGCCTCATCGAATTGCATTGAATCTTATGGCACATAAAAAACACATCGATAGCTTTAACAATATGTTGACCGTACATATCACAATATAGTAGTTAAAATTTCACAAAGCTAGAAGCCAAAAATTGTGTGTGTCTTTTTCCTTTAATATGCATAACAGACGCAGCCGTCTTTTGAGATCGGAAAAGTGATGTCGTGAGCAGTTTTCTTAAAATTTGTTGTCTCCTAACCTCATTTGCAAGTCTTTGTTAATAAACTAGGCTGTGAGTTGAGTTGTCTAAGAGATTTATATCGATTGAAACTCCTAAAAATTCATAACATTTCGCAATGAAAAGTGTGTTTGAAGGATAAAAAAAGTATTGCCAAAACAGCCTATTTTTCAATTAAACTTTTTGCAGATAAAAATCAGAGGGCAGCGGGAATTGTGACCTTTATAAAAAATATTTTTATTTTTTCCGATTTTAAATAAGAAATGTTAAATTTGCTTCTAATATTTTCTATTTTTAAGAAATGAATTTTCCTATTTTGGTTGCCCATACAAAGACACATTGTGTGTTTAAATAGTTACATTCTCATACTGCGTTGATTTACATAAATTGATCAGAAAAGAATATTCTGGTTATCTAATATAAAATAAATGCATATAGGTGCGCTGTTATAAATGAATATGTCCCTTGACCATAAATTCACTACATAGTCCTTCTGAACAAGAATATACTATAGTCTGTTCGGCATTCACAAGACAGGAGGAGAATAATTTTTAATTCTGGAATTTCCGCGCGACCTAAAAATTTGGTTGTGTCCTTTAGGACGGGACGGGATAGAATTTAATATGTGTAAAGGCCACTGCATTTTCCACGCCTTACTTAATCCTCCTTTTCCAGATTGATTTATTTTAATCAACCGTAAATTCAAAACTGTCTTAAAATTAAGCTAAAATAAAGCTTAAAATTTCTTTTTAACAAATAGATTATATACAAACACAGTGTTCCAGGGAGCTTTACAAATTTATTCTACTTACTACGATTTTTTCAAAACTTGCACGCGGACGAAGTCGCGGCGGGTTCAGCTAGTATCCTTATAAACCACTTAAAACATAGTTTTTTTATGCAGATATTTTCCTTTTGTGGCGGATTTTCCGAAATCGTAGAAACACATGTTCAATTATTTGGCGAACTTTTGCTTAAAAACCATATTTCATGACAAGGGGATAAGAATCACAGGCTTACCATTTACGTTGAGCTTAGATTGTCAATGAATCAGTCAGACAGGGATTTAGTGAGGGCACACCACAGCGGTGGGCACTAAATTTAAGTTTTGGAGTAGTCGAACACTAGAAAAACCAAACCTTATTAGCAAGGCTGCCTGTATTATGTTTTTGCAACCATATGCGTGTGCGCCAAGCTGACGCCAGTTGCCAAAAAAATTAATTTAAATTCGTATTTGAAGAAAGAAACTCGGGACCTGGGTCATTAAGTAAAGCCAAGTACCATCCCAAGGACTTAAAAATATATTCCCTATTTCGGGTCCTGAGTTCTAAAAGGAATTGATATTTGACTGGAGCCATTCAAGAAGGTGAACACATTCTTGGCTAAGAGTGAGCCTCAGATCTTCAATGGCCTAAATTGTAACACATTAATCAACTAGAAACTCCTTTGCTGAGTTTCTATTCAAAAAATAAAATTAAAAAAAAAAAAAAAAAAAAAAAACTATAGAAAACAGAAAAAAACGTTGATTGATCCATTTAACACTTACACACACACACACTCACACACACATTTTCGCAATTAGTTTGCAAGTAACCGACAAACCATTTAAAAACTCGTTCCCTCTACCATTTGCTTACAGTTTGTGGCCTGGAACCAGAGCCAACCCTAAACATGGCAGTCAAGTAGCAACAAAAATCCGGAATTGATAAATCAAAAATCAAAATCCAACATCAACTTCAAAGGCCACGCCTACTACTGAGTGCAAAACGAGGTTACAACTCTTAAACTCAGTGAAGAACCAAACCAAACCCATCATCCCGTCGGTGGCAACGGTGAAAAGCCACGGACTGTTGGACAGAAATTGATGACACTACTTGGGCCTAGCGCCCCTGGCATGGCCTTTATGATGAAAAAGAAGAAGTATAAGTTCAATGTGGAAGTACAGCTGCAGGATTTAGTTGAAGTGGCATTGGTGAATGAGGTGCTGTTTGCCAAGATACGCCTACTCGACGGTGGTTCGTTTCAAGAGTACAGCAGTCGGTAAGTTGGGAGTACCCCAGCGAAGCTTCATCAGTCCAATTAAACCACTCTCTTTTTTTGTTACAGTGAGGAGGTGCGCAATCATCGCGTGGAATGGAATCGAAGCTTTGAGTTTCCTTGCAAAATGAGCGCCAATGCCTCGACTGGAGTTTTGGATCCCTGCCATTTGCGCATATCCATACGCAAAGAGATGAAGGGAGGACGCAGCTATTACAAACTGGGGTTCATTGATCTAAATCTTGCCGAATTTGCGGGCGCTGGCCTGACCTCGCGTCGCTTTCTATTAGAGGGCTACGATTCAAGGCATCGCCTGGATAATTCCATGCTAAGAGTTAGCATTAAAATGCACATGCTAAGCGGTGATATACTCTTCAAGGCGTAAGTTATAGATTTATATTCCAGGGATGACTTTTGTTAATATCCTTTTTTTCCTACACAGGCCCACGCCCAATTTGAAGAGCAAACAAAATAAACCTTCCACAGATGATCTGGCCAATGCAGCCACTGGTGTGGGTTTACAAACACCAACGGCTACCGCCATGCCCAGCATAGGCAGCGGTAGTGGGGGCACGGCCATACCACTGGGTGGTAGTGGGGCCACCTTGGGTGGCGTTTCTAGCTCACAATCAATGCCTGGAACCCGACCCGTTTCGGCCATAAGAGAAGAGGGTAAGTTTATGGAAATGTGACTAAGAATTTCCCAGCCTAATCATTTCCTTCCCCTTCCCCACAGAGCTCGATGCCCAGGCTTTGATAGCGGCCATTGTTACAGATTCCGGTCTCTCCGAGTCCTCGGAATCGGCGGTGACGTTAACCACAGATAATTTACAACAACATGCAGCCTCTGCCACCTCAAATGTGACCACTCCAGTAAGCCAGGCCTTGCCAGGATTGGGCATAATTGGAAGCAATAATTATGGCACCACTGGAGTGGGCAATGCTGTGTGCACCGCTAACCTAATGGAAATGGGTCATTCGAGAAATTCCAGTAATACTAGTCAAGTAAGTGTACCTCTTTACATCATGGAGTGTCAGTTCAATTTACCCACCTCTCCCTCCTTTTCAGATGTCAAAGGGTTCCGGTTACAGTAGTTTTTCGCACAGTCAACATTCGAGGCAAAGTTCTGAGGGCGACTCGGGTCATGCTAGGTAAGTTACCTAGCCACATTTCTCTATCATTTTCTAGCCCTTGTGTATAAAGCCTTGACTTAATTTTGATCTAATTTGCCTACAATTCGCGTAAGCGTATTCTTTTTTTATCTTAAATAACAATTTTTGCTTTAATCTATTTATATGCGATATGCGCCTATATATGCTAAAGCTCTTCTCTACTGTGTCTAAAAAGCGTTATCTAACCAAAACCAAAAACAAAAGAAGAAGAATAAAAAAAAAAAAAACACTGTTGACTTGAGTCTAACCGAATCAAACAAATAAATTGCTCGCTCAATGTGTACTAAACAAAAACTAGTCTGATGCTACACACACACACACAAACATTTACACACTTTAACACACATAAATGCCACAAATCATTTCTTTTAGTGTTTACTTTTAGTTTTATATTTAGTTTATTTATTTTATAGTTTACTTTTGTATAAATTAGAAGACTTGGGGATTGCCCTACAAATAAGTTTAAGTAATGCCATAAAAAACATTGAATGTTTCAATGTACTTTTTGGATCTTTAGCTATAGCTGTTCTACATATATTTGTTACAACATTTTATTAAGAATTTTTCTTATCATCAATATGTAATATTGTTGTCCATCTATTAAAATTCTCTACAATTTGGGAAAGTATTGCTTTAATGTAACACACCTAAAAATAGATCAAATATAACACTGTGACATCTTTTTAACCCAAAAAAGTTAAAAAAGACCAGACCAAATAATCCGGAAAGGGTGTGATGGTAGAATAAAAACCCTGTCTGGGTTTGGTCAGATTAGCTGCCGTTTTCTTTTATTGCACCTTGAACTTTTCAGCTTCAGAGTAGGGATTTACGATTCCATATCTCTAAACTATTTTGAATTATGCTTTTATATATTTAGCAAAGATGTTGCTCTCAGCACCAAATTAAAAAAACTACATCGTCATACCACATTCATCTTCAAACCCGTTACCAAATTTGGACAAGTAATACAGAACAAATTTGTAGCTAAGACCAAAATATACAAACCTTTAGAACGAACCAACTTCATTTAAATACTCTTTCATATAGTTACAGGCCCACAAGCAAGGTATACTAAACAAGATAGGCCTACTCAAGGCATACTAAACAAGGTAGGCTCACTCGCTCTCTCAGAACTCCGTACATTTTTGTCAAAGAGAGCGAGAGCAAGAGAGTAATATATTTCAATACAAAGCCTACTAAGCTACTAAGTAAAAAACAAAAAATTCTACGACAAGTTACTGTCTGAAATTCAACAAGTTGTCAAGAGAGAGAAAGAGTGAGTGAGCCTACCTTATTTTGTATACCTTGGGCCTACTCACTCTCTCGCTCTCTTGACAACTTGTTAAATTTCAGTCAGTAAGCAACTGCTTTAAGCGAAGCATCTCCTCGGACGAATTTTTTGTGCCTTACTTAGTAGCTTAGTAGGCTTTGTATTGAAATATATTACTCTCTCGCTTTCTTTGACACAAATATAAGGAGTTGTGAGAGAGCGAGTGAGCCTACCTTGTTAAGTATACCTTGCCCACAAGCACGTACAAATGTCATACAAATTCGGAAAACCAGAGATTGGATTGAGTAGTTGATTCCAAATCGCTCAAATTCACCATCTGATCTAGCAACCTACGATATATTTTTCACTTTACATATAAAGTAATACAATTTAAATTGGAAATTCATACGTTTATACCAAAATCTCCAGTGATTTCTGTGTCACCCCCGATTAAAACCGAAACATATAACGGCTAGGGTTACGGTAACAGTTTTGGTCGATTGCTTTTTTCCGGTTACGGTTATATAACCGTTGTGTGATATGGTTTATGGGACTGGTTAAGGTTATAAACCGTATGTGCGCAACAACAATCAAACTGAAACATTTTCAATTTCGTTTAGCTAAGCATGCATACAACAAAATGTGACAGACTGATGCAGAAAAGCCACAACAACTGACACTGGCCTATGCACATGTGATAGGGAATTGAAAAATGGCCATCTCTAAGTTAAACACAAAATTAATGTTTACACTTTAACTTAAATTAGTTTACTTGGTTTTTCTACATTTCTCGTCATTTATTTCTAAATCAAAAGAAAACAAGTCCCGCGCATTTGAAAAATGTTAGTTTAACAGTAGTGTCCACAAGTAAACATGTCAAGAATCGCATCGCAACTTGTTAAGTTACCGGCGCCAAGCTGACATGCTGTCCAGATGACGGCGTGCCAAAAACAATTTTTTGTTACACATACACATATTCATTTACTTTCAGTGGACGAAAGTAACTTGAAAAAATTAATCGCATAAACAACAACAACGGAAAAATTGGCAGTGTAATAACAAATATAAGAAAAGATAAGGAAGGTAAAGGTTTTGGTTAGCTGCTTTGTCTTTTTCTTGTTCAAATGCGAAGAATAAAAATAAGCAGTAAATTTTTGTCAATAAATACGATTTTTAATCGAGAATGAAACGTTATTTTTAGTATCGAAATTTTTTACTAGTAAAATAACCGAAATGAACTGATTCACTTATGTCTGTTTCGGTATTGATGACCGGTTATATTATAAACCCTATTATAAAGGTTATAGGGTTACGGTTTATCTAACAATTTTGGTTTCGGTTACAAATTTTAAAGACTTTAAACCAAACCCAGAGCAACAACTTCCTCCAAGAAGTCAAACCGATATTCCACATAGTTTACGAGATAGGGAATTGCCAATCCCAATCAGAAGCCCAAAACTTTAAAACTGCAAAAACTAGACAAAACCCAGCGAAGGTTTTTTTTTACCAACATCATCTCCCTTTCAGAATTTTTTAGTCTCGACTCGATCGATCTTTTAGTGTTGCACAGTGTAATAAAGAACAGAAGCACTTCCGGTGACTACGTCTGGAATCGTCTTGAAGAAAAGATTTATCTTGAACCCAAAACTCTGCACAACTCGTACTCTAAAGCAATACATTTGCAATACACCCACTAAATCAAAAATTGTATAAGTGGTAATGTTTGACAATAAAAAAACCCCAGTTTTCTGAATAACGTTCAGTTATTCAGGTTCAACGAGGAGAAAATTAAACTCATCCGTATATTTTCCTTCTTCCTGGTCCATGATTAATAAATTGCTTTCCAAATGATTTTGAAAGTTGGAACATACTTTCCCCTGGCAAATTTGTGCTCAAATTATTAAAAAAATATCGACGTGTTGGACCATTTCTGAAACCACATTCGTTTTCAGCACACGAAAATCATCTGAACCACTACCCTTCTATATATTGGAAAAAGGCTAAACGCTTAATTGTTAGCTTTTCAGTTATGTTCAATAAATTTAGTTACACCTATTAAACCAAGTAACTAAACCTTTACCTATGGTGTCGCTATCTGTGTACCAACAGGCGTACCAACAAGGTTGCCAAGTCGCGAAAAAAAATGTTTAAATTTCGCATTTTATTCAGATAACGAGAATATGACTTCAATTTAAATTACAATATAAAAATGCCACATAAAACATGTCAGCTAGAGCACAATCAAACTAAATTAATTTAAACATTAAATCAAATAACTTGAAAATGGGCATGTGTTTGCGATGCCAACCCTGCTTAAAGATGAGTTAGAGATGGACTATTATCCTGGACACAAACCTTTTACCTAGATTTTCATATGAGAACATGAATCTCGAAGTTCTGTGACACCGACGGATTTTTCAAGCGTTTTGCAAACCAACCGTGCTCAAAATCTCTAGAGATTTACGGGTCACCATCCTCTCACCACTCACTACAAATTTTTTTTTTTAATTTTTAACATATGTGTGCTTTAACGACCTTTATGATAATCAAATCATCAATATAACGCTGGCTCTAGGTCTCGTTATGTTTGCACATAACTTCAAAAAGCAGGAACACAACACACCACAAAGGAGGCTAGTTGGTCATACAGCTGTTTTATTGGTATCTCTACCAAATCATCAGTGACCTTTGCCTACATGTACTGGCCCCAACGACTCTTACTCCATTTTTAACATTATCCAAAAACACTTTTTAACGACCTTTTGATCAGCGATGGTTATCGGATACACCGGAGTGGACCTTTCGCTATTTTTTGGAACCGAACCATGCCGAAGCTGAGGAAGAGGGCAAAAGCCTTTCAGTCCCTGCTGCCTTTGATTCTGTCAGTCAAAGGCTCTTTATTTCGCACAACAATATATACCTCTCCTTTTTGGCACCTCTTTATTGGTTTACCATAATAGACCCAAATCTTTGGTCAATTTTGAAGTTATTAATTTTTTCTTTCTTTCTATGGCCATCACAACCGTTTGACGGTCTCGGCCGCTGCTACTTATGCCCTCCAGTCGTTTCTGACACCAGTTGTTCACACCCAGCTTGGAAATGTCTTTTCGCAACTGGTCGTCCCATCTTAGTGGAGGTCTTGTCCACCTTGCCTTGTCCCAATTTTTTGCTGGAGCTTGTTTATCCATACGGGTAACATGCTTTATGCGCTTGACTACACTAGTGTCGCCATAGAGCTCATACAGTTCTTCTTTCTTTCCAATGCGAAATCCCTCGCCAACTTTCAAAGGTCCTTAAATCTTCGCCTGCCTCATCTGCTAATGATATTTCCCATGTTTCTGCGTTGTATTGCAGGACTGGGATACTAAGCGATTTGTTTAGCGTTATTTTTGTTCTTCGAGAGAGGTCTCTGCTCTTGAACTCCCCACTGAGTTCGTAGAAGCATCGGTTTGCAAGAGTGATTATTCTTCGGATTTCCAGGATGATGTTGTTGTCAATGGTTATCATCGTTGCGAGGTAGATCAAATTTTTCTACAACTTTAAAGTTGTACTCTCCCATTGTAACAGATTGTCCAAGAAGCGTAGACTTCTGTTTCGCGGGTACTAGGTACTTCTTCTTGTCCTCGTTTACCGCTAAGACCATTAGATTAGACTGACTCTCTAATTCTGAAAACGCCATGATGTTAATTAAAAAAGTGCCTCGGTTTCAATACCCTAAACTTACTGAATCGATACTTAGTACACAATACTAATACTAAGTCTTTGATACTCTGTCCTCGAAACTCAACTTTCAGTGCCCACTGAACCAAAAGCTCGTAAAAAATATCGCTAACGATACCTACGCGAAACATCAACGTGCAAAACTATCGAGAAAACACTCACAAACGATCCGCAAATTAATCACCCGTCGCTCAGTTTGTGGCAGAGAAAGTTTCGTTCTCGATAGCTCGCAAAAGATTCGTTTGCGAGCCTTCTTCGATACTTTTTGCCAATCACTTTACCAATCGATTGCGAGCCTTTTTCGAAACAACAACAGCATCGGTTGTTCTTTTTCGTCAAAATCATTTTCTCCTATTCACTTATCATATTCAAGCTCGAATGCGATGATTTGACGATACTTTCGTCTGTCGTATCACTTTTAAGCTCGAATTCTTTTTTTTTTTTTGCGTATTTCATGGTGCAGCAGAGTACACACACACAACCCACCTGCTGCTACAGCGATATGACAAAAGCGGCTGACTTTCCAAAGACAAAGGCGTACCCAATAAAATTGGACTTTGGCCAGCATTCCTTGGGTGCCAAATTCTAGAGTGTGTTCTGCTCCAAAAAATTGAACTTAACTAAGAAAATGTAGAATCTTTTCCAAATAAATTAACAAAAATAATTACAAACTACTTACTTAGATTGCCTCTAGCATTTCCATTAGTTGTTGGTGGCAAAACTTCTGTCCTAGCTGTTCTCCACCAGCCTTATTTTGTTTGCGTTCACTTTCCAAGTATTCCATTCAATTAAGTTATGCAAATAATTTATATTGCTGGGGCGGATGCTGCTGCAAAAAACATGCAACAAATTTTTTCATTGCAAAGTTTAAGGTCAAATGACGACAAGTGCAAGAACGTTACACACCACACACACACACACAGATCGTATCCTTGTTACGGCATTGCCCCCGACTAAGACCGACTGACGCCGTTGAGCATTTTACATTTTGGCTGCATTTCAAAGTACCGTCTGTGACGTGGTGGATGGGGTAGGGATATTACAATGATGACTTCATCAACTGGTTTGGCGTCATGAGGCGCACGAGAAAGGTCAATTTATATAAAAGAACTTTGTTTTTTTGGTGAAAGTTTTAGTCTTTAAGTATAATTAAGGCTTGGGGTCGTAGATATACTAATACTAATACGGTTTTTAGTTTATATATATTTTCTTTTAATTTGTTGTAAAATTTTAACCACATTTTGTTTTCCTTTTCTTTTCTAACCCAAAAAAAAATGTTTTTTGTATATAAAAAAATCTTTGGGGTGAACGGACTTCAAAAAATAACAAAACTAACACCTTGCTTTGCCACAATATATATGCTCCATCAACAACAACAACGAACGTCGTCCACAACAACCACCAACAAACATCAAATTACTATAGTCGTTTTAGAAAATCCGTTTCTCTACTCAATAGACTCAATCAGAGAGCAATAAATGCCATGAAATTGACTATACCCGCCGTGCGTCATCGTCAGCAGGCACAAAAGCAACAACACCACCAGCAACAACAACAGCTGCATCCTCCCTTACCTCCCGCCCGTTCTGCTAACCACCAAAACCATTTGAGCCTCAGCACCACCATTGAGTATGTCAGCGAGGAGTTGCTCTACCAAACCCCAAATGACACCATGACCCTGCCCGAAGACTTTCGCACTCCTTTGGCCGAAATGCCCATGCCCAACTATGCTACTCCAAGTACCAACCAGTATTATGACAGCGGAGAGACCAGTGATACGGATGAATACACCAATGAGGATTCAGCCGACAACGACTCCGGCTTGGAGGAGAACTATCATACTCCTCGAGTGGCCAAAATCAAATCCATGGAGAATCTATCTATCCTCGAAATGGAATTTCACAAGGCCTCCATGGAGCTGGATCGTAACTCTCCGCGTCGTCTCAAACAGCTGGCCGAACATGCACAAATCCCCAAAATGAAATCTTTGAATAATCTCTGTTTCGATGATTATTCCGAGCAGGCGGTGCGTGAAGAATTCCAGCGCATACGTGAACAGGCCTTGGAGGAGCGTTTGCGTTTCCAGCAACATCATCATTTGGGTTTGGGCCTGCGCAAAAACTCCACCACTTCGAATAGCTCGGCGGGCAAACTGTTTGTCAAGCATCAGAGTCATCATCAGGCGGCTCATCAATCAAAAGTGGGCAATGCCAAGTTCATTGGCCAGGAGGGCTACGATAGCCCCCAGCTTTTGCAGACCTCACCACACTATCCCATCCAAAAGATGCGTTCGATGGGCACCATACCCGATGTCGTAAGCGAACGCATTGAGGCAGATCCCTTTCTGACACCCACCAGCGAGCGTAAGCCCAGTTTCCCCCGGCTTATACAATCGGCGGAGAAGCCTGTACCCAGCTTTGTGAATCGTTTGCTCACCTACGATGTGGTGGACTCACCGGCCTTTATGTCACGCACCCCCTTCGAGCGGGCCTATCGACGCAGCGTCATGTTGCAGGGCAACAACAGCAGCACCAACACCACCTCCACCCCACTGCAGGCCACCCAGGAGGGCTACATAGTCCGGCCACATTCCACGAATGCTGCCTACGAGCTAATGAGGTGCGTCGCAAAATAACAAAACATTCATCAAATCAAAAACTACAATAACTAGTTGAGTTCTCTACTCTAGCGAGTGTTACTCGTTACTCGTAGTTGGTCCTTTGATACTCGTTATGTTTTTATCTCGTTTCCATTTAACATTCTCACCTTGTTCAGTTTTGTTACTCGTTCTCGTTTGTTTTTATTGTCTGTTATTGTTTTGTTTCGTTACACGTTCTGGTTTTTTTTTCTGTTTATACTAATAACAAATGCGGTTAGATTGGGTTAAGTTAAAACCTAAGCTTAATATTTTTTACCAAAATTTTTTAGACTAGCAATTCCCTTGTACAGTCTTAACTGCCGGAGCTTTGGGACCCTAAAATTTACTACTCGCTAATTTACACTTACACAAATGGTTAAGATCATTCTCAAACTTTTTTAAAATGTTTTCAAAACTTTGGGAATGTGGGAAAAAGGCAATAGGAATTAAGGAAAAATAATTGAAGGACCAAAATATTTATTTTAATTTTCTTAAATCAAAATGCCCAAATGCTACAATTTAGTTTGTGAAGAAAGGATATCGAAAAAAGAAGGAAAAAGCTGGAAATAATTAGATGAAAATCATATTTAAAGCCGGGGGAAAATTAGAAGAAAAAAAAAGAAAAACGGTAAGGGTTAAAGAAAAACTTAGCGAGAATCAAAAGATAAAGGAACAACAAATAAGTAGGAAGAAAGAAGATGGGGAAAGGTAGGAATAAGAATGGAAAAACAAGCTGAAAAAAGAAGTAAAGTAATTACTAAAAAAATATTTTAAAACCGATAAAATAAAAAAGTGAAAAATTATAAAAAACAAACAGATCGAACACATTTTAAAACTGGGAATAAAATAAATTTATTAATTTCTCATTCATTTTCGTATATCAAAAACAAAAAGCAAAAAATAATAAAACCGGTTCTGAGTTACAAAGCCTGAACCGAACCTAAACCGGAGCAGAACAAATATTTCTGCCCGAACCTGAACCCGAACCGGAGTAAAAACAAATCAGAAAGGGTTCGGTTCTAAAATATGTTTCTACTACATTTTTTTTTAGTATTTCTAATTTCCAATAGACGTTAATGCACTCGTGCAGGTTTTTGTGAGATTAAATATTGGTACATATTTATAAAGTGTTTAGAAAACCGTTCTCACATTTTAAATTCAATCCCATCTAAATCTTGAAATCCAAGAACCCAAATATTTTTGACTTAGAACAAAAATATGTAGCTTGCAAATAAACGTATTGCTGAACTGTTTAATCGTCAAAAGGAACTAATTAATAAAAGCACCTATGATCTGTACCATGTTCATATTCTTTCTTTTCTCGGAATTTAAAGATTGATTCAAATTTCCTATGTATTAAAGCTTTGGAAAAACTATCATTGTAAAGAACTTAAAAAATCTAATTTCTTGTATAAAGTCTTCCTGAGGCAAAAAATTCCCAGTCTACTGAAATACTCTAATATTATACAGAAAATATCAAGACTCACTTGCATTTGAAAGATAAGCTGATGCCTGACCATGATATTTAAGTAGGGCATGGGTATTTGTTAAGGTCACCCTTAAATTATGCCGTCAGTTCATCATTAGGGCACATGTGTGCGCGCGTTCATAATGATTAAAATTTTGAAGTAATTTCCAGTTTAAATGTTGTCCGAATTAGCCATAAAAAAATTATTCCAGAACCCCTGTTCGAACCCGACCTTCTGAACCCGCTCCATGAACCCGAACCCAAACAATCTAGGAGGTTCGAACCCTGGAGTGCACCACTTCCGATTAATAGGAGGTTTGCAGCCCTGGTTTTCACGCTATTGAGAAGTGAAATATAATCTATAATCTGCATATGTTGCGAGCTCACTTTTGTGTAATTATTCTAAAGGTGTAACTTGTAAGACAAAAAACAAGTGGTGCACTCAAAAATACCAATCCATACGGGATCAAATCAATCCCAAGAAAATAAAGTAATTCCGTATATGCTTGAACCGATCAGAAAAAGATTGAGTTGACCTTTTTTGATCCCAAGAAATATTCGTTATCCTATAAGATACTGAATTAGCAAAAATTGAAGACAAAAGATTCGTGCACAATTTAATTTCAAAGCTGAATCATTTTACCATGTTTGACTTTAATTTTAGCTCGATAAGAGCATTTCCGCCAAATGGTCAACCTGGACCGAAAAATACAATTTAATGCCGTTTTTTATATTTAATTATTTTACATGCCAAAAAAAATTTATTGTTTGCACTCTTTTTCTAACATCTCTTCATTATAAGAAGAAAAAAATGCATAGAGACCAAAAATGTTCGATTAACAGTTAGTTTTTATTTTGCTTCTTATCTAGGTCTAATCGTACGTTTTCTTTTCGTTCTTAATTAAATTTAAAAAAAACCAATAGAGATATTTTTCTGTGTAAACACTCGATAGGAAACACATTAATCCTTCCTTATAATAAATTAATCGCTTTAGAATATTCCGTTCCATTTCGCAATTTTTGCATTTCACTATTTAAACCCGTCGACTTCTATTTTCCGTACTTTCGCGACCACATGTTTTTTCTTTTTATTTCCAAATTTAAAACCCCCCCAACCTTTTCTTTTTGTCAAATCGCTGTCAAATCGCAAAAAAAGTGGGGATAGTTTTTGTTTTTACTTTAATTTAATTTATTCATTTTGCACCAGAAATTGTTTGCCCGACCCTATAAACTATATATATTCTTGATCAGGACGACGAGCTGAGTCGATTGAGCTTTGTCCGTCCGTCTGTCTGTCCGTCTGTCTGTCTGTTTCTACGCAAACTAGTCTCTCAGTTTTAAAGCTATCGAGCTGAAATTTTGCACAGAGTCTTCTTTTTACTGCACACTGCTAATATGTCGGAACCGACCGGATCGGATGACTATATCTTATAGCTGCCATAGGAACTATCGGTTGAAAAGTGGGTCTTTGTGAGAAAAACTTTTTTGCTTTTAATGTTAATGTGTCTCACATCAACGATTATTAATATTAAACGCTTTTATACAGATTTGGAAGTATTGGTCAAAGTCGGATGACTATATCTTATAGCTGTCATAGGAACTATCGGTCGAAAAGTGGGTTTTAATGAGAAAAACTTTTTTGTTTTTAATGTTAACGGCTCCCACTTCAGCAATTATTAATACTATACGCTTTCACATAGATTAGGAAGTTTTTGTCAAAATCGGATGACTATATCTTATAGCTGCCATGGGAACTATCAGTCGAAAAATGGGTTTTAATGAGAAAAATTTTTTTTGTTTTTAATGTTAACGTGTCTCACATCACCGATTATTAATATTAAACGCTTTTATACAGATTTGGAAGTATTGGTCAAAATCGGATGACTATATCTTATAGCTGTCATAGGAACTATCGGTCGAAAAGTGGGTTTTAATGAGAAAAACTTTTTTGTTTTTAATGTTAACGTGTCTCACATCAGCGATTATTAATATTAAACGCTTTTATACAGATTTTGAAGTTTTTGTCAAAATCGGAAGACTATATCTTATAGCTGTCATAGGAACTATCGGTCGAAAAGTGGGTTTTAATGAGAAAAACTTTTTTGTTTTTAATGTTAACGTGTCTCACATCAGCGATTATTAATATTAAACGCTTTTATACAGATTTGGAAGTTTTGGTCAAAGTCGGATGACTATATCTTATAGCTGTCATAGGAACTATCGGTCGAAAAGTGGGTTTTAATGAGAAAAACTTTTTTGTTTTTAATGTTAACGTGTCTCACATCACCGATTATTAATATTAAACGCTTTTATACAGATTTGGAAGTTTTTGTCAAAATCGGAAGACTATATCTTATAGCTGTCATAGGAACTATCGGTCGAAAAGTGGGTTTTAATGAGAAAAACTTTTTTGTTTTTAATGTTAACGTGTCTCACATCAGCGATTATTAATATTAAACGCTTTTATACAGATTTGGAAGTATTGGTCAAAGTCGGATGACTATATCATATAGCTGTCATAGGAACTATCGGTCGAAAAGTGGGTTTTAATGAGAAAAACTTTTTTGTTTTTAATGTTAACGTGTCTCACATCAACGATTATTAATATTAAACGTTTTTATACAGATTTGGAAGTTTTGGTCAAAATCGGATGACTATATCTTATAGCTGTCATAGGAACTAGCGGTCGAAAAGTGGGTTTTATTTAGAAAAATTGTTGGTTTTTATGCTGGCGTTCTTAAACTCTGATGTATTAAAACATTTGCAAGGGTATAAAATCTTCGTTTTGTCTTTTTTGTACATCAAAAGCGTAAGAACGTACGTTCGCGACTCCGGAGATGCCCATATGTAATAGTAATTTGTACAAAGAGATAACCTTTCTTTCTTTCCTCTGCCATCAAACACATCCTTATCAACTTCAGAGACCACACAAATTTTGTTTATTTATGACTTCTGAAAAACAAAGAAATATAAAAAATGGAACCAATGGAAATCGTCTATCGTCATGCTTCACGCATGTTGTTCTCCCTTGAAACACAAGTGAGCGACATCTGAAGACGTTATTTTTGGGGGATCGCTCTTCGCTGATCACAATACTACCATGCTATCTTAACAGTCACCAGGACAGGGGAATATATTATTGAAGCTGAATTTGAATTATACTATGGTAAACCAGGGTTTTTTTTCGGTTTTTCTGTTTTTCTTTATTTTCTATTTACACGGTATTCAGTTGCATCTTTACGTCGGCTTCCATTTTATACAATGTCTCTACGATGTTATCATCATTCGAATTCTTAAAAATCCCTTATATATCCCTTATTTTCGATATATTGTATATACACTAAAATGAATTATATTGTATCTCGATAGCTTTAGATTTTTCCCGCTAGATTTACTATCGATATAATATCGTTGATAAGAGGGGGAAGTCTTAAAAAAACTATTTACGCCCTTGTTTGTTTTGTACCGGTGAAAGAAAACTATTTTTCTCACTAAATGCGTAATGTTAAGTCCAAGAATATTTACCATAGAAGCACAATTTGCTGTGTCGACAACTTTCTCTCAGATATTAGTCAGCTGTCTGCTGTCATTTTGGCTCTCTGAGTTATATTTTGACTATTTCCGTCTCCCTCTAACCACCATGTTTTCTATGTCGAGAATAATTTTGAGCTAAGTTTCCTGTTGGCTTTCAAAATGTGTCATTTTGACGTTAATTAATGTGGATTATGCCACGAACTTACCAAAACCGTCCACCTGTTGGCTGTCACACACATTTTAGCTCAACACATTACATAGACTTCACCTTGAACTCTGTTGTACTTTGATGGATAGAATTAGGATTCAATTTCGGTCAAAAGTTTCGAAATGGGGCAAACAATTCCTTCTACTATGGACAAACTTGCATTTTTTTTCCATTTTTCAAACGCGAGTTCACTAATTTTAAAATTTGGTACGATTAAATTCAACTAAAATTGAACTTTGATTTTCTTGCTTAAAATTTAATTCAGTGTCCCCCCACAACTAAACTCAATTAACAAGACACTTAAAATGTCGACTCTTGGCTCTTTACACTTGCCATAAAGTTTTTGTATGCTCCATGCATCTTTCCACTTGCTCCTCTTGACCATAAAACACTTAGATGATGCGTAAATTGGTTACCCCCACCTCTCTCTCTGCCCTGGCCATATCTCGGTGGAAATGACTTTAAGGTCAGCTAAAACTGGGACAAGGATGTGTCCACAACTGTAGAGTGTAAGTCTGGTTGTTTTTGTTTTTATGAATTTAACATTTGACCCCCCATCCCCACCTCCACTAACCACTTCTCTCCCGGAGATTTCCCAGATTCATGGAACAATTTCAAATTCAATTTAAGTCGAGTCTTTGATATAAATTTGCATAAAGCAGAGAACCGACTACTCTCGAGTCGTGGGCTTTGGTGCCTTTAAATTGTCATTGCACGGGTGACCGTTTTGGCATCTGTTCATGGTTGTTTGTCTAGTGTGGTGTGGGTTTCCATTGAGGGGTTGCTCTGGGCGAGGTCAGGGTTATATCAATGAGCATGTGTGTGTGTGTGTGTGTTGTAGAGTGGGCATGCCTCTGGCGCGTGCAGCAGGTTGAGGTTTAATGAACTAAATGGATATGCCAAGTGGAAATTTATCAATTAGACATTTTGACAGCTTTTAGTTGGAGATTTGATTATTTTCACATAAATTTTAGAGAGACAATTTATGGTTATAAACAAGCAGCAGGTGTTTCAAGGACCTAGAAGTGCAAAATTGGTAGAAATGATTTAATGCCATTTTTGGAATTTGTTACAAAATTGGATATCAAACGATGTGCTTGAAGTGCCAAAATAAAAAAAAAAAACCTCTTCTTATCATTGATGACAACAATCCTTGACCGCTAAACAACGAAATCGATATTTCCTTCTAAATTACTCTATTCGATTTAGAATTTTGAATGTTTTTTTTTGTTATGGTCCCAACATTCTAAAGAAGTTTCGATACCATGTTCAAATAATAATAATTTCCAAACATTTTGCATACCAAATATTGATGAAATCATTACTAACTTAAAGAAAAGGCCAAAAAAAGCATCTATAGAAAGGGCGCAGAAGGTTAAAAATTACTTAAATCAATTATCCCAACATTTTTCATACCAAATACTGATGAAATCATGACATTCTTTAAGAAATGTTCTGAAACAGCATCTAAAGAAAGGGCGCAGGGGTTAGAAATTACTTAAATCAATCACCACAACATTTTGCATACCAAATATTGATGAAATCATCACATACTTAAATAAAACGTCTAGAACAGCATCTAAAGAAAGGGCGCAGAAGATTAGAAATTACTTAAATCAGGAACAAAAATAAGTTTTTTTTAATGTGTACTTTGTTGTATCTTGATACATTAACAGAAGTTTAACTAGAAATTTTTTATCAATATATATACATCTGTACGCCCGACTGACAGACTGACATATTATCAACCCACAGCCTAAACGGCTTATACTACAGGTTTGAGATTTGGCATAGACCTTCGTTTAGTTATGCAGGCGCGTACTAAGAACGAAAATTTGGAAAATTTCACCGCTAACTAGGAGAAAACGCCAAAAAAAGGTGTTGTGGACTAGGCTGTTCTGCTAAGAGCGCGCAAGAGAGAGTATGCTGTGTCGTGTATGTCCAACTATTTTTCTAAAATTTTTAATATCAGCAGAAAATTTTTCGAAAATTATATTAAAATTAAAAAAATTGAATTTATCAAAAAATAACCACATTTTCCATTTTAAACCAAAAAATTTGTCCCTTATCAGCAAAATCAATACTTCATGCTTGGCACATTAAAACAAATTTGATTGGAATAGGACACTTAATGTGGCCACAGGTGGCTTTACAACAAATGTAAAGAAACCTCGCAAAACAAACATTTATGCGAATATCTCGTAAGCCTGATGTGCTGGGAGAAAACGTTTGGTTCAGCGGCCAAAAAAACAAAAGTTATGCTTTTTTGTAAACTTGTGTTATTTAGCTTTTTACCCTTCTTGGGTCGACTTAGCTGACTTCTCTTCACCCTTTACATCTGGCATGAACAGACATTGTTTAGCTATATTAATCTAATCTTTGTAAATTTTTAGCATTTTTAATTTAAATTTTTACACGTCTTACCAGTTACGCTACGCGCGTTAAATGCAATGTCTAACATACTTGTATTAAAATCTGCCTAAACATATGCACGAAAATTTCTTGAATATCGCATAAATGAGACCACTAGGAATTCTCAAGTTCAAATTCCCGTTGAAGTGCTATATAAAGGACCAACTTAAATTTGCTGAGTCAACAATTTTCACGGTTGTATATAACATCAAATACATTCAAAGTTTAACCATATGTGCGGTTAGATTAACTTGTTGGTACAATTCATTTCTGCAAAAACAAAGTATGTACATAAGATGGTGCACGGACCTGCATGCAGCAAGGTGGCATCCCTGTTAAGCCGATAGGCGTCTTTATCGATAGGTCAGCAGTCATCGTCAGTGAGTCGATCAGCAGTCGCCGCCGTGGTCAGCAGAATTCAGCCGTCAGTTGTTTATAAGCCGAAAGTAAGCTGAACTCCATACTTAACACACCGCATTAAACCTTTTATTATATTACTTAACAAACTACAAGAATATCAATAATAAAGACACACTTATTTTTTATTACATGTATGAGATAGAAAAAATCACGTCAGAGTTACTAATTCTATGTTAAAGTTACTGTAGTAACATTGATGATTAAAACAAAAGAAAAATTTGACAAAAATATTAGTAGTTAATTTTACGAGGAGTACAGTTGTTGATGCATGTCAACAAAACTCGTGCTAAAATAAATACGTGAAGCTTACAAATTTTTCCAGTAGATTTTACTGTCAGCACAGTTACAAAACAACACCAAAACCACATGCATAAAAAATTTAGAAAAAGTTACTGTCAGCGTAGTTGATTTTACCCACCAGATTTTTTGTGTGTATTTGTGATTTTTCAAGCTTTAAACGCAATTTTCAAATTTGCGAAATTTTGTTAAGTTGCGCCTTATAACTGATTGAATGATAATTTCAATTGATTTCACTCATTTCCCCGTTAAATTTCACAAAGTTAGCAGCCAAAAAATATACATACTTATGTAGCCAAATAAAAGTAACGGAACTTTGGCGCTCAGATAATTTTGGACTAAACTGTTTTGCTAAGAGCGCGAGTGAGAGAATGTACATACCCTATATGACAGGGAGTACACAGAACGAAATGACATGTTGAAAGGGGAGGGGGGACGTGAAAGAGTGGAGAGCGTTGTAAGTGGGAGGCGGGGGCAAGGGGTAAGAGTGGTGAGCTGTGGAGGGAGGTGGAAAGCCAATTTGAATTGAATTGAAGAGTGCTGATGCTGTTCTGAAATGCAGTCTTCATATAATATCGCTTGACCCGAAATGCACTATGTGGTCGTTCGGAGGAAGTATGTTAAAATATAATTCCGTAACTTTCGAGCACCTAGAAAGTTGGGTTTGGTCCTTTAGAACGGGATGACGAGGAACTCGAACCTGTCTACAAGATAAAACAACACAATTTCTTAAAATCTTAGACGTGGACAAAGTCGCGGCGGGTTCAGCTAGTAGAATATATATCTAAAAATATATTTTAAATCGACTTTATTGATTTTTCGGATTAAGGTTGGGAGGTTCTTTAATATAAGATGGTACGGAGGAAATCCGAAACAGTTACGGCCCTTTTGGCAGCCTTAATTATGGTTCAATGGCTTTTAATAAGTTTTGTAGGTTTTTGATCTAAAACAAAGAAAGAAATTATGATCCATGTTAAATTTGTTTGCTAAGTTTTCTAAGCAAAATTGTAGCTTAAATGTGATTATTCCCAGAAAGTTGGGTTTATATTTGATTGATGATTTTTTTTTAATTTTTGGTTTTCTTTTACAATTTACACACACAAACACCACACCCCCAACCTACACACTTACCTACACATAAACACATTTGTCTGCATATCTCAAATTAGAACTCAAAATGCTCTTATCATATATAAAAACGCATAAATCAAAACCAAAATTAAATGCTTTTTTCCGGTCAGCCAATAGTTTGGCTGATTTATAATTCTTGAGTTTACAAAAATCAAAAAAATATGAAACTTGTCAAGTTTTGTGAATATTTTGCCAATGTTTTACGTTTTTTAATATCTCCCCACCAAAACAAAAACAAAATTGTGTGTTTCAACAACCTAAAAAAAAAAAAAAAAAAACACTAAAGAAGCTTTAGTGGCGTACCACGACGTCTCTTTGATGGCAACAACAGCAGCAACTCGGCCAGCAACAATGGCAACGCCAGCAACAAAGTCACCACAACAACAACCACAACTTCGTGCTATGTCCTGGGCTCACAATCCTCGCCCTGTGGCACCTTGGCCAGCATACACTCTAGCCATTCGGGATCCTCCTCGAATGGCAGCAACAGCAGCAGCAGCGGTGCTCTAATCACCTTCCAATGTAATCCAACTGGGCAGGACACTGTGGATGGGCCACACCAACAGCAACAACAACAGTCGACTGTTGGTTCACCCAATGGCCTGGGCAGCAGTCCACGGATGAGTAATCTGATGTCAGCAGATGCCCTTAGTTCTCTCGCCGCCAGTCCTACGGATGCCTGCAGCATACGCTCGAATCCTTCGGCTGCCTCTCTGCTGCTCTCCACATCGGATGCAGCTGCACAGGCCTCTGCTCTGACCATAACGGGCGCCACACTCTCACCACTGGCCACCACACAAATCATACGCCGGCCCAGCATCACCATGATGTGGGTTGACCTAACGTTCACTCGAAATTAGATTAAAACCTCTTTTTGCTTGTATTTCCATAGTTGTTAAGTTGATGTTGGATTTTTATTTGATTTTGTTGTTTCTGTTGTGTTTGTCTTAATTTTTTATAATGAAGTTGCATCATCCCTGCATTTCGTTGTGTATAAATCATGGGAAAAAAATATTTAAATTGTAATTCAATTTATTTAAATCAATTTAAGTTTCAACTGAAAAGTCACGGAGGTAAAATTTTATTGAAATTCATTTTGAAATTGATATTAATTAAATTTTTAAAAAGCTTTAAAAATGCTATCAATGCTATTAGCATTGATGCTGAGGGAAGAGAATTTGCCCTACTAATACAGTAAGGCTGAAATGGGTGCACACACATACACAAAGTCTTTTGTCAATTTGGAGTTGTCTGTTTTGTATTTGTACTGCCTTTCGAATTCCCAAACAGTCAAAGCAATGCTGGCATCTGTCAACATAGATAGATAGGCAAAGACTGCTGATGAAAAACCGCTAGGTTTTCGAAACAGCTGTACAGTCGACCACATTCCTTTGTGGTGTGTGTGTCTCGTTTTAAAAGTTTTGAACAAACATAAATTATATTTTCAAGCCTCTAAACTTTTGATTGTTTCAATTAGATCTAAGCAAATTAAAATTTCAAGCTGCAAGATCGAGGCTATATAAAATCAAACATTTTGGCGCTAACTTGTATTTCAAAAGTTTATCAAAGAATTTGATAGTATTTTTTCTGTCCAATTCGAAAAGCTAAAGCCAGTCCCGTAAACAGCATCAAAGTTATAAGTGGTGGATAACTTTAGCATTGCTTTCCTCTGGTAAATATCGGAGCTTTGATGTGATCCGAGCTGACTCCTCACGCTTACCCCATGATTGTTGTTTTCAAACCACCCATTTTGAATGCCTCGTATCTGAATCACAGATATTGTTACCCTAAGTAAGGTGAATTTACTTAAAAGTATATCCAAATATTAAGCTTGTTAAAATAACCCTCATTTAAATTTTTTTTTGTCATCAGCCACCAATGCTGACACTGTTGCCAGAAGTACTTACATCCAGCTAACGACCACGATAGAAGAAACAGATTATTGCCTGTTCAAACGAAATCATTCGTCCCCCAACTATCAAATCTGCATTGAAGACGACGCATACACATCTATGTTGTTGCAGTCGAATTTGCAAGAGACATATAAAGGTGTTTTTAAGCTATGGGCTGTGTGTGAGTGCATTTCCGCTCCCTAACTCACACACACTCGTTGTTGTATTAGAATATTTGTGTGATCGTCTGTCAAAGTGGTTGATACTGCTTTCCAGGACACCGTAAATACACTACTAGGAAATCAAAGAGGCTGTTAAACATTTCTTTACCTTAAGTAACGGGTATATCGAAGTCGGTTAGGGTCGACTTTAACTTACGCTCTCGTTTTGAAGTTTTCTAGTCACAATCCCGTTTGGAAAATATGGCATCCATTACTTCTCTCTTCCAACAAACTTTGTTGTTGGCCGTCGCTTTGAGTCCTCCCCAGCTCTTTTCGATGCTTTCCGCTTCTCTACCGACAGTCCGCCTCCAAGTTTCTTGGGGTCTTCCTGGTGACCGACAGAATCCGTCCAGCGGGTTCCACTCCATAGCTTTCCTAGCGATATTGTTCTCTCTTTTTCGCAGTGTATGCCCCATTCAGCTCCATTTTATTCTGCTATGCCTTAGCATCCCAAAAGCACCCTTAACTTTCTGAAGGCGCGACTCTACATGCCGCAGTAGTGTTCTTGACTTACCATTGCGGTGGCCAATTCGTTTCCTGGGTATACTGTTATGTCCTGGTATCTATCGTAGGGTAAGGTTTTTGTTCTTATAGCGGCTCCTGTGGATGAGAGTAATAAAGAAAATAGATAGAAAGTTTGGAGTGGAGAAATTTTAAAAGAGAAAAAGCGGGAAAAGTAGAGTGTGGAGTTAAGATGTGTTTGTGACTGAGTCTTCCAGGTGCAATCCGAGGAATGTAGCTGTTTGTATGGGATTGGTCCAGAGGTGAAGTGGCGTCAGATGAGACGGATCAATTGGGCAGTCGAAAAGGTGGTTCGTGTCATGCGGTTATTGTCAGCATTTGGGACACTTATCGATCACTGCCTGGTTGATCCCGCCAGATAGCTTTTGAGTATCGCAGGGTACCCTGAGCAAAGTTGAGCCAGTGTCGTCCGCGTTCTTCTAGGAGAGGATTTTTCAGCCTCGCTGATGGGGGTCTTCCTCCCAGGACAACATTTGGCTGGAGGCGGCTTATTTTGGTGGATGGCTTTTCTCACGACGTTTGTTGGCATTTGGACACTGGCGCCGTATATACTCCATCAGCAGATTAAAGAAGTCACATGATAAGGTATCACCCTGCCTAAAACCTCTTTTGGTATCAAAAGGCTCGGAGAGATTCGTTCCTATTTTGACGGAGCTTTGAGTGCTTCTCAACGTCATCATGCAAAGTCGAACGTACTTTGCTGGTATACCAAAGGTAGACAGGGCACTGTCCATGCTGGTGCCGCGTAATCGCACTAAGCACGGCCAATGGCCTTGTATGTGACCAGCAGTGTCTCCTTTTTCTATCCCCAGGAACTTTCAGCTATAGTCTTGAGGTCCCTCTTTCTTTTTCTCTTACTTTGCGCGGTGTGATCTCCGGGTTTCTTGCAAAGAAGAATAGCTCATAGTCACTCCCAAAATTTTTGGGTATTTAATATTGGGAATTTTTCCTCTATCAATGACATTGAGCTGGGTGTTTACTATCTTGATCCAAGTAGTGAAGATGATTTAGCTGGATTTTCCTAGGGAGAGATACAGGTTTCTGCCAGCCAGGTATGCAAAGACTGTTGGAAGGTAGGAGTTTAAACTCTCAACTACCTTGTTGTAGTCCCTATCCGATCCTAGGATGGTTCAGTCGTCTGCATAGCGGTCTTGGCATTAAAAAGAAGTGGGAAGAGGACTCCACCTTGGGGGACTGCTTGCTTCAACCTTCTATACTTACTGATATTGTTTTGGGTGTAAAATGTGTGTCCCAGTATATGCTCAGAGGACTTCTCCGCTAGTGTAGAGCCCTGTTAGAATCCTGTGGGCATTATGTCCTTGTTGGATTAACTTTTGGAACCTTTTGAGGTTGTGGTTTACTATTAATAGTTTAGATCAGGCGACGGCAAAACACACATGCTCATTTTGTCATTGCGTGTGTGTGTTAGCAACTACCGGATGCCACGTTCATCTAGCACTATTTTGTTGTTGCAAAGAGAGCAGAATAAGCTGGTACACTGTCCATGTCTCAACGTCGCTGCCGCTGAGCAGTATTGTATACACAAGAGATACGGACGTGCCACACTCTGGCTTAGATTGTTTTATCCCCCTGGTTTATCTAGGAGGCTGTTCTAAGCGTATTTTCTTCCTTTCTAAGCAGAATTTTTATGGTGTGTTGGCCTATGCCGCAGTAGGGTACTGGACCTACCATTGCGGTGGCCAATTCGTTTACGGGTATATTACTATGTCCCGGTATCCATCGTAGGATCAGGTTGTTCCTGCTGTCTAGTTGGTCCAATTTGTTCTTTGTCTCTAGGATTAGCTAAGAGGTGAACTTGTTGCTGCGAAGTGAATTGAGCGCTGTTTGGCTATCTGAATGGAGAGCTATTTCTCTACTATGAGAGTTCTCTTCCATATTAAGGGCTGCACAATGGGAGATGCCACTTACTGTGGATTGAAATATGCTTGTAAATTCTCCCATTGTTTCAGACCTTTTCGTTTCTGGTCCTGCTACCCCAAGTCCAGTTACTTGGGGCGTCAGGGATCCGTCTGTGTAGCTGTGCGTGGATGTAAAGATTTCGTTGTTTGGGATTAGTTTGACTAAAGGAGAAGATTAGAACAGGGGGGCCCCAAATGCCAAAAAGCCTATCCCATGGGATAGAAATTTTAATTTTTCCCCCCCCCCCCCCCCAAACATAGAAAAAAAAAACATGTTTAAATTTTTTCATTTTGGTTTTGTCGAAAACGAATAAACTTATAGGGAGAGAGAATAAGGGTGGCCTTTTAAAAATATTATCCCCCACGCACGTTTACTTCGTGTTTCGCTGCTAGGCACACAAGCACAAAGCTTGATAATGTGAGTGTGGGCACCACTGATTTAGAAACTGGTCCCGAATAAGACATAGATATAGGCCAAATAGCTTATATTTTGTGTTGAAACAAAAGTCTAAGAACATCAATTTCAATGAATTTCAATTCCCACAAATGTTGAAAAAAGAGTGAAGAATTCCTTTGGGTATTTTTATGTTATTTTCTACACACAATTTTATTCTTTCTTTCATAGAACCCAAGTAAATCCTCGAATTCTTTTGCCATCAAATTTCATGATTTCCGAATGTTTCCCTTAACGTCTTTAAGTATTTACAGTCTCCTGTTACTTCTGACCATATGAGTTGAAACTTTTGTGTATTTCCCCCTTTTTTAAGTAACCGAATTCCTTGGATTCAAATAAGCGTTCTAAGTAAATATAATTAATTAATATTCTTTCGATAAATATTCTCTCAACTATTTTACTTAAAAATCATATGTCAAAAACATTATTTTGCGCATCATTTGTTCCTATTCACGTGGTCACGTCTCATGATTTTTTGCATGGCATGACCCTAGTTAATGTGTATTTGTCCCGCCTTGCCGTAAAGCCTTTGTGTGTGCTTTGTGTTCACCGCTACAAACGCCTTCAACTCGGGAAACAGCTGGTGTCAATTTGGAAAACGCTAATTGCCTACATTTCTTTCACCCCGTTTAGGAATCCCAGTTCCGGTTCGTTAGTTATAAGTGAAACAGGATCTCTAGATCGCACGAAAAATAGCGGCGAGAAGCGCAAGAAGGGAGCTTTGGATGATGGACCAAGGGTATCGGATCGTGTGGAGGAGACGCGAGTCAATCCTAATTCATTAATCGATGAGATTTTGAAGGATACCAAACTGGATCAGCTGGAGGAGTCGGCAGAGAGTGAGTAAAATGAGAATTAAAAAATAAAATAAAATTTATGCTTATTATTTTCTTTGTTGTATTTGTAGCCTCTGGCCTGCAGTTGTATATAGCGCGTGATGGCACCGCCTCGCTGGGTAATCGTGAGGTAAGGGCAGGAGCCCTCAAGCAGGTGGTCATGCAGGATCTAAGATAGTAAAGCGTTTTTTGGAATGGTTAAATGTTTTAAAAGACTAAAAAAAACAACCGCAAAAAGTGTAACGGAACTAAATGTAATAATTTAATTTATGATGAAAAATGTTTACTTGCAAACTAAAAGTGAGATATATATATATATATATAGGATATATATGTCGAAAAACTACACTACTATAAATGTAACTAACTAGCTATATACACATCTATATATATATATACAAATACCAATGTATGTGAGTGTGTGGGAAAGAGTTTTTACATGTCTACCTAAATCAAACTGAGAATTTTGTTTATCGTTTTTTTATTAAACCCACACACTAAGTAAAAATCCATTAACTAACACAAAATAATGTTGTGAAACCAAAAAAGTAAACACAAAAAAAAAACTACTTGCAATTTAGCTGAGAACAATTTGTCGCTTCAAAAAGTTATTCGAAAAGAAAGGAAAAAAGAAGAAGATGTTAAGAAATCGTCCCAAAAATGTTAAAATTCATTAATTGGCAATTGTGTGGGAAGGAAATAGGGGCTTAGTTCAGTGAACAAGTGAGTTTTAATGTTCAAGTGTTCACTTTGTTGTTCAGTTGTTCTCTTTTTGTACAGTCTTTCAGTCTACCGAAGGGTGACTCGCTCTCAGCTCGCTGTCTGTTTTAGATTAAAGCTTGGTATGGAGATACTTGCGAAAAGTGTGCGAAATCTCTGCACATTATTTCGTCGATAGCAAGTGCGAATTAAAACTCATCTCTAGTTGTTTTGTTTTCAAATTTGACTTGGCGGGAAAATTCAAACGAATTAACAGCGAATAGTTATGGTGGCCTCCATTGATGCAATAATTGCTACAATAATGATCCTTACATTATTTGTAATTTTTCAATAATTTGCTCCAATAGGCAATTGGTGCCTTATGGACACGACTAGGTAAGGGGCTGAATTGACCGGGCCATGACATCTCGTTTTTATGTATATATAATGGAACGGCATAGAAAAGCAGATGTCCCAAGTCCGACCACTGAAAAGTTATGCAGCTGATCCATTGGACATACGGAATAGCCGTCGTCCACAATTAAATCACTTTGTGCTGGGCCAAAGTTGCTCATCATCAGCAATCTGGCATAAGTTGGGCAAAAACGACATGACTCCCGCTTTACATCGTTGCCTCCTTGAGTTGCGATGGGTACGCCTTCATCGCTTCCACTCTTGGCGTGCTTATCACTCCGGCAGAGAAGGCTGTCCTTTAACTAAGAAAAAGCCGTTTTGCAATGGTTCCCTAGCAAAAACAAACATTGTGAATAGCATGGTTTATTGAGTTTAAATATTATAATTAACTTCCTTTCCAATGGCAGTGACCTATAGTTTCCGATATAATTTTTGTCAAGCCGCTGTCATAATGCTGTTTATGAATGAGCTTCCACAAAACTGATTTCTCTTTTATTAAATTACCTTGGGCTACCTTCTCCATCAAAGAAAAGTTGTTCTGCCTTTTTAATGCTTTTGTATTGTTTTTTTTTACTCAATTTTAAACACCGCGCAACAACATTGTATGTATTTTGTGTCTACCGCCACATGTAGTGTGTATGTAGAGGCGAAAAATATGGTTTACATATATTTCACACCTTCGAAATCATCACACATCCGACTATCGGGTGACTATCGCGTGACACATTGACGTCGGGTGGCAACGCTGTGTTATCGATATGACAATTTCGCGCGTGAACCCCAAACCAACTCACAAAACACCAAACTGCGAAATCCGTGCGAAATCATTTTTTTATATGGACTTTTTTTTCGCGGGTATTTCGCGGGTATCTCCATACCAAGCTTAAAACACTTCAGTCTAGAGTTTTGCAGTCATGACCCCTTGGGGTCCGAAAACACACGGCAATTCACACCGCTTGCTTGCCGAAGTCTTGAATCACTGTGTGTTAGAGAGAGAGAGAGAGATAGACAGTCACATTTTCGCGCTCTCAGATTAGAAATCAGAGGGGCAAGGTATACTTAACAAGGTAGGCGTACTCGCTCTCTTGACAACTAGTTAAATTTCAGTCGCTAAGCAAATGTGTTAAGAGACGCATCTCAGCGGACGAGTTTTTTGTGATTTGACACCAAGCGAGTACAAAAGTTCATCACTCTCTTACTCTCGCTCTCTTTAACACAAAGTTTGAGTTGTAAGAGAGCGAGTGCGACTACCTTGTTTAGTATCCTTGCCTCAGGGGCTATGTCTGGGGAACTCTGATTTCTGAACTGAGAGAGCGAAAATGTAACTGTCTCTCTCTTCTACCTTGCCCTGGGGCACGAAAATACTCGCCAATTCACACCGAATGCTTGCCGAAGTCATGCTTCACTGTGTGTTAGAGAAAGAGATACAATCACATTCTTACGCTCTCTTCTTGGGGAACCCTGGTGTAAATGTAACTTGATTCTTGGTGTTCCCGTCGGTATTTGATCACTCTCTCTATCTCTTACACTCTCGCATTCTCTTGGCAAAAGTTCGCACAGCTTACCAAGCTAGAGAGCATGCCATACCTTATTAGTTCTTTTTGTATCATGGCCACGCTTGGTCTTTAGGGACCGAACACATTTCTCCGAAGGCTTGCCGAGCCTTGTTTCAAGAGAGCAAACATCTTTTCAGTCTCTGGTCGTCGCTTTACTAATTCACTCTCACTATTTGGCCTCGCTTTGCTGGACAAAACCCTGTTTTATACAGATTTTTGACTAAAAAAATCCATTTATCAACCAAAATCAGCGTGGGCCAAGGAGATTGAGGCCAAAAAGTTGAGGGTGTATTGGTGTCAAAGGCTAGTCAGCGACTGAAAGGCTTTGTGCTCTCTGCTCCTCAGTTTCGGCAAGCGTTCGGCTCGTATATGTGTAAAGAGCGAAACGTGTTCGCCCCCTAGGTGCAAACAGTGACCATAGCTGATCTAAATCTTTATAGTTTCAGCTCGAAAACATACCTGAACATACAAATGAAAGTACCTACTAAAGCCCCGTACGCAGAACGACAGAAAATTCCTTTCGTCACAGTATTTCATATAATTAGAAACACCTTGGCTTTGCTTTGATGCTCATGAGCTGTTAGAAAGTGTTTCTACTTATGTTTTTCTGTCGTTCTGCCCACTAGGCTTAAAAAGTGAACAACTGAACAAAAACCGATTCCTTGTTTCCTCCCAATTCAATTTGTCCCTTCACCTTTTTTGTACATGGCTAATGTCGTTTTATTCTTAGCTTTGTAGTTAGCATTTTACAAAAATTAAACCTTGTAAAAAGAGCAAATTCATTTTAATTTTAATTCTATATTTTTTTGTGTTTCCTTCTTCCCTTTTTGTATGATAGCAAAAACAAAATGCAATTAGTTTTTTAGCTAATATATATATTTAGTTTATATGTGCGCGCGTGTGTGTAAAATTGCTTTAGTTATATTTTGATAATTTGTAAAAAGTAAAAAAAAAACATAACACAAACCGTAATTGAATAGCTCGAGAGTTAGTTTTATAAATTGTACAACACAAAATTCAATAAAAATCAGCAAAAACATTTATGGTTGATTATTGTCCTAGATAATTCAGTTTGGACACCTGTTGTTGGTCGTCACCTCAAATATATACTTATAAAGCTTATCAATGTCTAAGCCGTTTAATACCACTCCATACAAACATAAACCGTTCAAAATTGGAACTTGTATCATTAATTAGTCATCCGCAACGACCAACAACATTCAACCAACTCAAATGACAAATTTTTTTGTGAACATTTTTGAGCTGAAAACAAAAACAACAACAAATTTAAATGAAAAATATACACAATATGTGAAAAATGAAAACAATTACCAATAAAGATACAATTTGAAGATCATGATTAAAGCCCAAGTTCTTCTTAAATTGACTAGCCCCCCAAAAATTGGAAATGTTTAGTCTACTTTCACAACTTCTTACAGGAACTTGGGATTGAAAGCATTTATCCTCAGCTAAATATTATTTGTATATTTTGGTCTTAATCAGCTTGGTTGGAAACATTGATTGTAAAAAAGGTAAGCATATTTTTCTTACCCATTATAGATAAGCTACAAGGTAAATATCAAAAATTATATCTAGGTAAGGCAAATGGATCCAATTCAAACGTTTATTCCGAGTGGATCTGAAAACAGACCTGAATAGGTATACAAAGTTTCGAGTATCTGCCAAAGGCGCAGCACCAAGCAAGCTTTTCGAAAACAGCGTTTTACAAATATTGTACTAGGATTTCACTCTTTTTAACAGAATTAAATCATTTATCAGGTGTAACTTTTAAACTTCACAAAATCCTCTACTCTAGGTACAAACGGAATATTTTAACAATTTTCATAATATTTTGAAAATTTTTTTAAATTATATATAGGGTATTCACCAGATTGCGTATAACTGTAATTGTATAAATTTTCCCGCAGCTATTGAGAGCGCCGTCTGTTTACCCTCGTAGTTTTTGCTGTAAATCAGCTGTTTTTGTCTGGCTGTGAATTTTGCTGTCACGTGTGAAAGCTGTCAAAGCTTAATACGTAAAAATAAAAACGTCTAAAGAAAGTGTACAAAAAGCTTTTGATTAAGCCAAATGTACACCTAAAGCTCTTCATGAAATAGAATCCATCGATGTTAGTTGTACAAATCAAGCTAAATACGAGCATGAAGAAATATGAATGCATAAAACATCTTTACGGCCTATTGTCGATGACGATGTCGACGGACGAGCTTATGGAGGATCTTAGTGCCGTAAACTTTTGTAGTATACGCTTTTTGACTTATGCTTTTACAACGGCTGCTGAACACCCTAATTAAGTTTGCAAATTGACAAATTACACATGTTACAGAAAAATCTACCTCCATACTTTTCCTTAGGATCCCTCCAGTTATGGCCCCAAAGCGCTTTTTGCTATTTTACCTCAAATCCAATAGATACCGTTGAATGGTTGTTGTCCCAATGAATTTGGATAGTCCAAGTTATGCGCGTTTTTCTGAGTACACATCGACATTCTAGTATTTTTTTTTAATACGGCAACATATGTTTGCTTTCACATTAGCCTAAGTAAACTCAGTTTTATTGGCGCCAATTCAAAATATCTTTTAAATATATAAAAACAAATATATATAATTTCCCGTGTTCCACATATTTTGGCCAAATGTTAAAGGGCGGCGAAATACTGTTTATAGCATAAAGATAATAAGCTACAGTAAGAATGTAAGTGGCTATTATGAATTGTTAATGAACTGAAATTCGCTTATAATAAGGAGCAGCGCTTAGCAAGAACCGCGCAAAGGCAGGCACGGTTGGAGGCTTTTGAAAAGCTGATTGCTCTCATGGCCAAGCCCTAGCCATCAGCGTGAATAGCGAAATATGTGTCCCGGCCCTGCGGGTCGGTCGTGGGAATATCTGGTCAAGTAAAATTTAGCTGTGGGTTCTAAGAGAAAATAAAACAGATAAATACCTAAGAAATGACTTTTCGAACCCACAAATTAGGCCCAATGAGAACTGCATAACCATGATTGTAATAATATGGAAAGAACCGCGATAAAATACTATGGATGACCAATGATGAAGAATCTAAAAACCACTATAGCAGGATGGACGAACCATTAAATACCAAACAAGAACCGAAGACGACAGCGCCAATTAAAATGAGAAGAAAGTGACATCATCTTCGACCCGATATTCTGTCGAAATCGCAATAAATTGTGTCAGCGCATTATGGAGCCTTTCATGAGGGAGGATATGCGCTAGCTGGCGTCGACCAGTTATTCATCTGACAGAATCAAGTGCATGTGGGCGACTTTGACTCTCTCATAAGGGTGGTTTTGCTGTTTGTACAAAATAGCTTATTTTGGCTCAATGTAAACTTGCGCAAAAAAATATAGATTGTCGATATGTACGCAGAAAAACGCATAACCTGAACGGTATCCCATGGGACAACAACCGTTTCAACGAAATAGTTAAACCGTAGAGGCCGAGTCCGAATTTCTTAAATAAAGTTGAAAATGCCGTCTGTAGGCGCTTCCAGTATCGCGTTAAATTAGTTCTCGTCGCTATCGGTTATTAAAGTTATGAACAATTGACTTTCTTGAATATCTATTTTTGAGTTATAAAAAAATTTTTGGATTTTTGGGAGTGTTAGGAAAAAACCAGAGTATGAGAAAATGTATATGATAAAGTCACTTGCGAGAAGTATTTTTCGCTGTAACAGTTATGCGTTTTACGGTACTACTTTGTATCTTATTTGCCCGCTTGCCGAAAAGGATTTACCGTCTTGGTTCCGTATTTCCGATTATGAACATATCAATATGCCTGAATTAATTGTGTAGTGAGATTAAATCTACGCAACTTTTGCGTGTGCACCAAGCCAGGCCGGTTTCGCTTTGCAAAATCGTAACTTTTGAAAGGAAAGAGATATTTAAAAATTCCAATGGAAAGGTGATGGAAAATTTCAATAGCTTTTTCAAAAAAGAGTTAGTCCCCAAGTCCACAGGGGACTCAGCATTTAAAGGTTTCACTGATGTTAATCGAAAATCTCATCACCTTCCCTTGGAATTTTTTAAATATTACACTCTTTCTGCGTCAGTTTAACTTTCAGCCGCATTGTGCGTGCGCCCTTATAACGTATTATGGATTGTCCACTGTTAGCGCTCAAACAAATGGTTTTGTTAAGTAGCCATACCGACAAATTCAATTTGAAGAATACCATTTTGCTTTATTATTCTCTTGCGGTACCCGCGCGCTTTTCCGTGCTCGGAGACCCCAGCTCAGCCATCGTTCGTTCTGGGCCACTACCTTGAAATCAACACTCTGGTTTAAGTGCGGCGGAATTTTTTGGTTTTTTTTTTTTTTTTTGGCTTTTCCTAATTTGTTTTCACCGTGACACTTTTTGAGGAGCATCTTTGCAAATTACATTTTGTTCAATTGCCTCCTCACAATCGAATTGCTGAAGCACAGATTTTTCCTTTTGCTGCACTCCTAACAAATCAATACACGGGGCCACTTTATTCATTTCCCTCTCTTTTCTCTCTATAATCAAGCTAACATTTAACGAACGCTCGACCTCCAGAGTCCACAAAAAGCGATTCCAGTTCTACTTCATTTTATTCCGTCTTTGAAGTGTGCTTTTCTTTATGAAAATATGTATTAATGGTCATTTAGGAGCCCTATGATAGAGTCAATCTATAAAGCGAATCATTTGAGTATTTTTGAGCTACTAAAATAAAATCTCAGAAATGTAAATATCGTCTGACTTGTACCTTCTCTTAGGAATTTTACTAAGGCAAATACTTCATATAATTCTCACGCTTTGATCAATGGAATCAATGGATTATGTGGTTGACTTAGGCTTTATTTAAGAAACAGTCTATAAGCTTGGTGTTCTCATTTTGTATAATTTCTATAGATGATCCTTAACAAAACGCAGATAAGTTCCTCCCTTGGCCGTTAATACAAAAGACTTGGGATCAAATTCCATTTTAGGCAATGTCTTTTCACATATTTCCACGCGATAGTTTTTCAGTATGTGCACCAGACCCACTTTGATCTCCAGCAGACCCAGCAGTGTGCCCAAACAACCCCGAGGACCGGCCCCAAAGGGCAAATAAGTCATTGGACGTTGCTGTTGACGCTGTTCGGGGGAAAAGCGTTCCGGATCAAAACGGTGGGGCTGGGGCCAGTACTAGAAATCAGAAATGTGTTTATGTAAACTGATTGAAAGTCTAAGCATTACCCACCTGAGCATCATGATGCAGACCCAATACCGATATATAAACAGGTGTACCCACAGACAGTTTCAAAGTGGAACCACTTTGCCAGGCGGATAAATCATACCCGGCCTGGGCATTGCAACAACGATCCAGAAACGCAGTGGGTGGATACATTCTCAACACTTCATCCACCACCTGGCGCAGGTAAGGCAAACCACTGATAGAGTCATAGCTTAGTCCCTTATTTAGGCTATTTTCCAAAGCTTCTCTCAGTTCCTCTCTCAGACGCTGTTGTATGGTCTTGTGCCGGGCCAGCTCATACAGGGCAAAGGTAATCGTCGACGAGGAGGTATCAAAACCGGCCAAAAGCAAAAAGGCCGCCTGGGCCACAAAGAAATCTGGACGATGAACTATGCTGTCGCTGGGTTGAGTACGCTTCAGCTGCATAAAGATGTCAATCAAATCATGACGCTGCTCTCCACTTGCCTCCCTTTGGGCTAGCACAAAGTCCATCGACTTGCGCATAAAATCCTCATATTCATCCGAATAGAGATGTGTGCGCAAGCGGCGCGAACAGCGCGGAAAGAAGAACATGGTGAAGAGATGCAGCAAACGTTTCGGCCGGGGCTCATTGACCTCGATGCACATGCGCCGGAACTCGGCCTCGGGCTGCTGCAGACTGTGCGCCTCCAGGCCAAAGGCCAGCGAAGCTATAATGTCGGTGGTGAAGAGGGCACACAACTGTTTCACCTCCAGCACCATGCTGGACTCAGCTTGCAGTTTCCCCTCCAAATGATCCTCCAATTGATAACCAATCTGCTGGAGTAGCCCATACATTTGTTTCACCTTACCCACCGCAAAGAAAGGAGCAAATATCTTGTGTGTCTCCCTCCAAGGCTCATACTTGGCAAAAAACAAATTCTGCGATCCCATGGTATCCTCTCCCGGATCTGTGGTCTCAAAGCGACTGGAGAAATGTTTGAAATCCTCAACGAGAATACGCTTAATGAGCGCAGGCTCTCGAATAAGCAAAGCATGATTGTGCAGCACATGGATACCCACAAAGGCTTGATCCTGGGCCACCTGCGATTCGTACAACTCCCGAAATTGGTCACCAAAACAACAGGCGCCGCGTAACAGACGCCAGACATTGCCCACAAAGGGTGTGGCTGGTATGAAAGGAACACCTAAGCGTTGCCAGTGATTAAAGTGATGATGCTGCCAGAGCCAAGCAATTGCCAAGAGGAAGCAAAGAGAGCAGATGATCACCGGCAACAACAGCAGCAGCAGTCCACAGATGCAGGCGACCGCAACGATGGAGCCCAAGAGAACGAAACCGCAAATGATTGGCATGACTCGCTATCACGATTACAACTGTGAAATGTCTGGGCCAGTACATTGAGCTTACATAAAGTTCAATTGATTAATGACAGGGGCCTATCTTTCACACTCTCTCTCTCTTTCCCTCCCACTCACTCACTACAAGTGAGGCCAGGAGCGGACTGACACTTAAAACGGGTTTAAAAACGGGTATTAAATTATTATAAAGAATATAAAAAAACAAACAAGTAAGAAAGTCGTCCATGCCAGACTGTTATATACTCTGTACCTGCAGTAGCAGCGCTGCTGCTGCACTGCAGCTGCGAACATTGTTTTGGTCATAACTTGAGCATCGTTCATCCGATCTAAAGGGTGATTTTTTAAGAGCTATAGGAAAGTTTTAAAAAAAAACACATAAAATTCAGAAAAATGCATGCAATCATTATTTGAATCAAGATAGTACCATAGTCCATATAATTTAATGTTTGAAGATTTACTCTTTCCAACATTTCGGCCGGTATCTCACTTATAAAAGCTTCAATGTTGTCTTCCAATGCGCCAATTGAAGCGGGCATGTCTGTATAGACATGAGCTTTAACATAGCCCCACAAAAAATAGTCGAAAGGCGTTAAATCGCACGATCTAGGCGGCCAATTGACCGGTCCCGAACGTGAAATAAAATGTTCACCGAACTTGCCTCTCAATAAGTCCATTGTTGCGCGTGCTGTGTGGCATTTGGCACCGTCTTGTTGAAACCACATGCCATGCAAGTCAAGCTCTTGCATTTTGGGCAAAAAAAAAGTTGGATATCATCTCAAGGTTGCGCTCACCATTCAATTTCTGGTCGTCAGTGAGCACTTTTGGACCATCTTCATGAACACCTTGCGCATATTCAAATGCTCCGTCACAATGTCATGAACCACAGATTTTGGAAAATTTAACATCTTGGCAAACGGTTTGAGTTCAAAACTTTGAGCACACGGAGTCACATTGTCGTTGTCACGGTCTCCATCAATGACCTCTTCCCGGCCCTTCAAAAAGGCCTGATGCCACCGAAACACAACACTTCTTGCTAAAGCCAGATCTGGGTAAGCCTGCTTGATCATATCATATGTCTCTATCGCAGATTTACCGAGTTTTACACAGAATTTAATCGCGTACCTCTTGCCGGCTTATACCTCTCAGAGACACGTCGCTCGAAAATGCCTGTCCAACTGATTAGCCGCTCGATCGTTAGCTAGGAACACCCTCTACCGAATCCAGTCAGTGTGCGCACGCAACGAAGAACAGTCGCGGCGGAAGAAAATCAGTCCTATTACTTTTCGGACAAGCACTGTATATGAAAATGAATGTCGGTGCGCCTAAACCTTTTATTCGATTGTGATAAAGCTTTGGGAAAGGGACGCTTACCCGCCTTGGATTTTAGATTAGAAAAAAATGGGCGAAAAATGTTCCAAAAACCGCGAAAATTGCAAGATTTGTTATGGTACTTTGGGGATTGGGTTGAACGCTTGCCCTGGAAGGTTTCCAGCAGAGGTTAAAACCCGAACGAATAACGGTTTGGGTTACGGTTACTGTTTTGGCCGATCGCTTTTTTCCGGTTTCGGTTATATTACGGTTGTGGATATCGGTTATGGTACTGGTTACGGTTATTAAGCTAATTCTGTTTTTGGTTTTTGTTTGGTGGTTTGGTTATTAGTATGAAATATCACTTTAACAAATCTTGCAACAAAGCAGCCCCATTTGGAATCCCATTTATTGAGTAAATTATACTAAGCTCAAATTTCTTATACAGAATTTCCACCTTTGTTTCCGCCTATTTTAAAGTTTAACATAAGTTTTAACTAAAAGATAATAAACTACTTCATTCATCAGAAGTATCGTGCTAAGTTTAATTAATTAGATAAATATACATTGGTCAACGATATAATATCTGACACATAAACAATTTTATTCTACAAACATTTTTGCATGTTCTTTATGTTATGTTTGTTATTTATGATGTTGTTTTTTCTATCCCGGTAAAATGCTGGACTTAGCCCTTATCTTCGCGCACAATGTTAACAATATTTACAAGCAAACTTATCAAGAATCAAAACACAGATGACAAGATCTGTTTTGCAAAGTTTTTGCTGGCTTAGCAAGCTAGATCGGCATTAAAAATAGCTAGAAATAGCAACAAGTGGTTGCAAAGTAGCTATGCATATAAATAGCTAGCATAGTTTTTCTTATTATTAAGGCTAGTTACTCAAATGCTGACAAATTTGCCAGAGCCCATTTAATTGCATACATAGTTCAGGATCATTTTCGGTATGCTTCTAAAGTTGTAATTGTAGTTGGTATAACATTTACCCAATGCATACACTCCACCCGAATCCAAACCTCCGTAGCCGACACAGCCTACGGACAAACAGCCCTAAGCCTTCTCCACAGCCTATTATGGTAGTGTCTCCTCCGGTTTACTGAGCTTCCGTTGCTACTTTTAAATCCGTATTAAACTAATACGCTCGGCGAGTATGATCCGCCTCCAGTCCATGAAGCTGGCTGTGGCTATGAATATTGCCTCTGGCTTAATGTGCTAATTCTAATCTTCCGATGCGTTTTTGGTTGTCGATATAGCAGTTTGTCTTAGTGGCAGTATGTAGCTGCTTCCGGCAGAAATAAAGAACACTGCTTACACCTACACTTCTATTATTAATTTTATAAACTCTATTATTTAATTTGAATTAGCTCGCCAAGCGGCTGACTTTTGGCTCTGGAAATTATCAAACAATTTCCGCTCCGACAAAATTGTTTGCGTCTGAGTACTTAGCTTAATCAATCAATGACATATGTATAATGGTCAAGCTCAACAAAATTTTCTTCCTCCTCAATGCTATATGACTGTTTAGCACCAATGTATTTAAGATACTTTCTAGGCACTTCGAACTTATGCCAGCCCATTAGCAACAGTGCGGCGCATAATAAATAAGCAGCTAATTTTAGTAAATAAATTTCATATGCATGTAAAATGTTCATTGTAGGAAAAATCGAAATTTTTACTAGTAGAGGAAAAACCGAAATTAACCCATATATTTGTTTCGGTTACGGTACTGATAACCGGTTATGTAAATAAAGGTTATACGGTTACGATTATAAAAATTTTTTGTTTCGGTTATGGTTACGGTTTCGGTTTCAAATTTTAAAAGTTTTTTAGCGGTTACAGGTTACGGTTTCGGTTTCGGTTTTAATCTCTGGTTTCCAAGTTTAAGAAATGGGTGGGAAATGGTAAAAAAAACCGCGAAATTTGCAAAATTTTCGATTGCGATGAAACATTGGGGCATAGACTTGGTACACAGATAATAAATTACCTGGAGTTGAACATTGCTATATAACTTTTATTTAAATGGTCAAAAAAAAAAAACGAAAAATTTTCAAAATTTTCATAGGTGCTAAGGTTATTATGAAGATTGGATAAATGGCAATTGAAGACGTATATATGACCGAAAACCGCGAAATTTGCCAAATTTTCATTTGAGTATTTACAAAAGCGCAGACGTTGGTAAATAAGAGGTGTAGATTAAACAGTCCAACAGTCAGCACGAACCGTGTTCTTTCCTGTTAAATAAAAAATTAACCCTTCAGCTCTTGTCCAAAAATTGTAAAATCGTTTTTTTATTTTACGCTTAAGTCATAGGTTCTGTTTTTTTTGTAGTAGGCACTATTTGCTGTTACGCACACTGATACATACAAACATACAAGAAGTATATAAAAATGTGTACATCAAGATTTTGTACAATTTTCCCTGCTGCACTTCTCCATCACACTCATCATCATCATCATCAGCTTCAGCAACCACAAGTCGAAACAAATTGTTAAAGATAAAGATAAATTCATATCACGAGCCAAAGCAGTTATGTGCCATGCAAATTCGGATGCTGGCCAGACGAATTCTGCAGGGCCTTGACCACCTCCTCTTGCAGGGTGCTGGGTGGATCCGAAACAATGTCCGTATGCATGGATAGGTACTTTAATTTGTTCGTAACAGCTGGGAAAGGAAACCAAGATTAGTATAGAGATTTTTTGTAGGACATATTGCCAGCTTACCCGGCCGCAGATCTATGAGCGAACAGTGCTGATCAACCCAAAGAAAGGCAGTGCGACGCAGCTCATCTAAACTGGCACTGGACACGGTAGAGGTGTAGGAGGCTAACAAAGGCTCAAGTATTAAACCCAACTAGAAAAGTGAGGAAATTATTTTAGTTTTGTTCTTTATAGGATGTGCCTGGACTTACTATCCAAAACTTCCAATTGTTCATGGTGTTGTAGCGCACATAGATTTCATACAGCTGACGCACATGCTCGGTGCCTTGTCTGGTCACGGGAGCACCATTTGCGGGCAGAATCGAGTGTAGATGCCTGTGGGAGTTTAAAATTCATAATTTGTTCCCAAATTTTAAGAAAAGGTGAAGCCACTTACGTCAGCGAGTTGTTGAGAGCATCTCGCTCCATGCGCAGCGACTCAATTTTATCCTTGAGCCCATTACGCTCCTGGCGCAATTGCTTAATATGCTCCGCCCCCTTTTGCAGCATGGCCGCCTTGCTTAGCTTGGCATTCGGATTCTGTTGCAGTTGCGGTATGAGCGAGTGCAGCATATCAAAACCATTCTTAATGTTGTATCGTCGCTTTTGTTCGGCATGTATGTGACCGGCACGTCGTTGTGTGGTGTCCCTGGCCTGATATTTGGGTGATAGCGGGGAATCCTGTGACTCATGAAATGGGGAATCGGGTGAGAGACTAAGACTGCTGCTGCTGGGGCCAAAGCTAAGCATTTTACTGGGTCCCGGTCCGGTGGGTGGACTATGCAAAGGCAATGAGGCGGACTTCTTTGGTGAGTGTTGCTTATGGGGCACGGGCACGGACAGAGGGGAGCTACTGCTGCTGACGACAACTATGGCACTGGCGGTAGGTATTGAGCTGGGCTGTGAGCTATTTGCCACGGCTGCTTGTAGGCGGGTATCTGGGGGGAACAGAATGAATCTCTTGTTATTTTATTTTGCGATTTATTTTAGATTCTACTCACTTGAGGTCAACAACTGGGCCAAAGTACTATTGAGCATGGGATCGCTGGTGGCCTGTTGCATTTGTTGTGTGGCCAGCAGATTGCTGCCTCCACCCGCAGCGGCCACTACTGTGGCATGTTGCTGATGCATGGAGTTGCTGCGCACACGCGATTTGCCCTTGGCATGATATTTGGGCACAGCAAAAGGTGGCTCATTATGCATTAGTTGACGACCATCGGGCAATTTGTTGCTGTTGAGCGACACATTCAGGGGTAAACTATTGGAGCGATGCATTTCCTTGGGCAAGATGGTAGTGGGCGATACCCAGGTGGCTGTGGTTTGGGATTGCTGCTGCTGTTGCAAAAGACTGGCCACAGTTTGTTGCTGCTGTGGCGGTTGCTGTTGATGTTGCTGTTGTCGTGTCAACTGCAACAGTTGCTGGGTGGTTAAACCCAAAGGCAAAGACTGTTGCATTTGCAATTGGGGCGGGTTGGGATCTTGTTGCAGGTACTGTTGCTGTTGCTGCTGCTGTTGTTGTGGCAAGCGCGGCACATTTAGAAATGTTCCCGTTGAGGCAGACTTTTTGAATTGCGGATAGGGCTTGTAGCCTATGGAGGTGTTGTAGGCCGTACTCGAGCCTTCATTTAGCAACGATGACAACACATCCACCTGTTGAGGTTCCACCTTGACACTGAGCTGCTGTTGCAACTGCTGCTGCTGCTGTTGATAGTTGTCCGTGTAATTGTTAAGAAAACTCTGGTTATTGAAGCTGTTCTGCTGCTGGGCGGGAAAGTGTTGCTGCTGTTGTTGTTGCTGTGAGTTAAGTTGCTGCGGTGCCTGAAAGGACTGTGCCTGCAACACCACCCCGCCCGTGAGATGCTGCTGTTGGTTCTTCTGCTGCTCGGCCAGCATCTGTTGATAGAGATTGGTCTGGTGCAAGGTGGGCTGAGCCTTGTCATAGTTATGCGGCTCCCGACGAAACGGACGTTGTGTGGTTTTGGCAATTCGTCCATTGATCACACTCTTGCCGGGAAAACTATCGCTGGCCGAGCAGCGATTGTTGTTGAGGCGACCGACGGACATCTCATCATTGGAGTGCTGCTGCTGCTGTTGCTGTCGTGCTGCCACCGTGAAACGTTGCTCCATCTCACTGTAGCCCATATTATTGATGGGCGTATTCAATTCCAACATATTGGCATCGACTTGTGAGCCATTTGGCATACCGCTGTTGCCGCTGTTGGTGTTGACAACATCCATCATGCCGCTGTCATTGCTGTACAGTGTGTGGGGGGCACCCACTATGGCGGGCAGACAGTAATCATCGTTCTTCAGCATCTCCGCATCGGTGCCTTCCTCGGGCACGGGTGGCAAGCGTGTGGTGGTGAGCAAATCTATGAGAGATTAAGATTGATAAGATGTTGCCCTGGGTGGAGTTGAATCTACAACTTACCGGAGAAGGTAATGTCGATGTCATCTAAATTCGGTTGCAACGGTCCCAGGCTGGGCTGTATGAAATCCGCTATGCCCGCGCCCCGAGCTAAGATAATGATGGGAAAAGTGAAGGTAGAAGGCAGAAAGAAAAAAGTAAGGAAAGAAGAAAAAAGGTTGAAGAAAAGAATACAAAAAGGAAAGAAGAAGGAAGAAAGGAAGGACGGAATAAATGAAGCAAGGAATTAATGATGGAAGAAATATAGAAAAGAAAGAAGAAAGGAAATGAAGGAAGGAGTGAAGAAAGTGAAGAAGGAATAAAGAAAGAAAGAAAGGAAGAAGGGAGTAAGTAATTACAGAGGAAGAAAGAATGAAGAAGGAGGAAGAAAGCATAAAGGAAGGAATGAAGAATATATGGAACAAATAAAGGAAGGAATGAAGAAAGGAAAGAAGTATTCAATGAAGCAAGGAATTAATGATGGAATAAATGTAGAAAAGAAGAAAGGAAGGCATTAAGAAAGGAATTAAAGAAGGAATGACGAAAGAAGTAAAGGAAGGAGGAGAAAAAGAAGAAAGGAATAAAGAAAATATGAAAGAAATAAAGGAAGGAATGAAGAAAGGCATGACGAAAGGGAAAATGTATTGAATAACGTAAGAAGGAAATGATGGAAGAAATGAATAAAGAATTGAATGAAGAAAAGAACGAATGATGGAAGGAATGAAGAAAGAAAAGAAAAAAAGAAGGAAGCAATGATAAAGCAATGAAGTAAGGTGTGAAGGAATGAATAAAAGAAGGAATGCCGAAAGAAATGAAGGAAGGAGGAAGAATTGAAGAAGGAGGAAGGAAGCATGAAGGAAGAAAGGGACAGAAGGAAAGAAAGATTAAATGAAGGAAGTAAGAAATAATGGAAGTAATGAAGAGAGGAATGAAGAAATTAAAGAAGGATTGAATGAACGAAAAAAGGAATGATGGAGGAATGAAAGAAGGAATGAAGAAAGGATGATGAAAAGAAGGTAGCAATAAAGGAAGGAATGAAAAAAAGGAATGAAGAAATAAATGAAGGTAGGAGAATGTAAATTAGTAAAAAGGAAGAAGAAATGAAGAAGGAGGAGGGGTGAAGCATGAAGGAAGGAATCAAGAAAAGGAAAGTAAGAAAAGAACGAAGGAAGAAAGGATGGAATGAAAAGGGGAAAGAACGATTGAATGAAGGAAGAAAGAAATGATGAAAAGAATGAAGAATGGAATGGAATGAAGTAAGGAATGAAAGACGGAGTTAAGGAAGAAGTGAAAGAAGGAATGGCGAAAGAAATGAAGGAAGGAGAAAGAAAGTAGAAAGGAAGAAGAATTGAAGAAGGAGGAAGGAAGCATAAAAGAAGAAATGAAGAAAAGTTGAAAGAATAAAAGAAGGAAATATAGATTAAATGAAGGAAGTAAGAAAGGATGGAAGTAATAAAGAAAGGAATGTAGAAATTAAAGAAGAAGGGGTGAATGAGGGGAAGAAGGAAAGAAGAAAGGAATGAAGGAAAGAAGGAGCCAATGAAGGTATCAATAAAGGAAGGAATGAAAGAAAAAAAAATGAAGATAGGAGGATGTTAATTAGTAGAAAGAAAGAAAAGGAAACAAGAAAGATAAAATTAATGAAGAAAGATATGAATTAAGGAAGAAAGGAAGGAATGAAGAGCGGAAAGAATGATTGAATGAAGGAAAGAAGAAATGATAAAACGAACGAAGGAAGAAATGAAGAAAGGAATGAAGAAATGTATGAAGGAGGGAATGAAAGAAAAAAGAAGTCAGAAAGTAGAAATGAAGACGGAATGAAAAAGGTGGAATGAAGCATTAAGTAAGGAAGAAAAGATTAATGATGGAAGGAGGGAAAAAGGAATGAAGAAATTAAAGACGGATTGAATGAAGGAAAGAAGGAATATAGAAAAGAAGGAAGCAATAAAGAAAGAAATGAAAGAAGGAGTGAAGAGAGAAATGTAGGGAGGAGGATGTAAATTAGTAGAATATAAAGAGGAAAGAAGCATGAATGAAGGAATCAAGAAAAGATAAAAGATAGTAAGCAATAAATGAAGGAAGAAATAAAGAGCGGAAAGAAGGATGGAATGAAGGACGGAAGTCATGATGGAAGAAATAAATGAAGGAAGGAATGGAAGAAGAAGGAAGTAAGAAAGTATATATAAAGAAGGAGGAAGGAAGCATTAAGTAAGAAAGGAAATTTTAATGAAGGAAGAAAATTTTAATGATGGAAGGAAGGAAAAAAGGAATGAAGAAATTAAAGAAGGATTACATGAAGAAAAGAAGGAATGATGGAAGGAATTACAAAAAGAATGAAAAAGAAAAAAAAGGAAAAAGGCCAGGATAAGATAAAAGATAGAAGTGAAATGAATGAAGAAAGAAATGAAGAGCGAAAAGAAGGATTGAATGAAGGAACGAAGAAATGATGGAAGGAATGAAAGAGGCAATGAAAAAGGAGGAAGTAAGAATGTAGAAATGAAGAAGGAACAAAGAAGGAGGAAGGAAGCGTTGAGAAGGGAAGGAAAGATTAATGACTGAAGGAAAGAAGAAAAAAAGGTAGAAGGATATAAGAAAATAAAATGGAATAACACAGAAAAATAGAAGCAGAAATGAGATTAAAGGAAGAAAGGATAAAGAAAATGAGGATACACAAGATGAGTGGTAAAAGGAAGAACACACAGATGAAAGAAGGCAGAAGAGAGAAAGGAAGAAAAACAAGTGCAAAGAATGAGAAAGTATGAGAAAGAAATAGAATCGAAAAAAGAAATTTGAATGGAAGAAAAAATAAAATACAAATTAGCAATCAGTTTCAGTCTCAATCTAAACTCTATACACTGAGAGAAAAATCAAGATATTTTGGTACTTAAATCAAGAATTTTCAGTTTTAAAACTATAATGAGCCAGAAAATTCTTGATTTAAGTATGGAATTTCTTGATTTTTGAAATCCCTTGCATTCAAGAACGTTTTTTGTTGAAGAACAAATGGAAAAAAATTTTTTAAAGAACTTTTAGAGCTCAGAATAACATTATACTAAACAAAGTAGCCGCACTTGCTCTCTGACAACTCCTTATATTTTTTTCAAAGAGAGCAAGTGAGAAAGTAATGAATTTCTGTACTCGCTTGGTGTCAAATCACAGAAAATTCGTCCGCGAACATGCATCGCTGACAACGATTGCTTACCCATGGATCAATTATGAACCAGAGAGAACGTTTGCGCTGCCTCCCAGATTTTGCTGGTGCAAATAAATGATTAGTGCCCAAAAAGATACTACAAAGTGCCAGTAGGAAAGATTCGACTTATTTAAAGATCTTTAGACTCATAACCCAACTGTATCACAGACCAAACATTTCTTAAACTGACCTTATATGTATCTAGAGAGCGTAAATGAGAGAGAACAGCTGACAATTTTTTGACAGAAGTGGTGTCGAATCAGCAAAGTTCCTCTCGAATACCTTTGCTTACAATTGGCTTACCGACTGAAATTTAACAAGTTGTCAAGAGAGCGAAAGAGCAAGTGCGCCTACCTTGTTTAGTATACTTGATCTAGACTTATTTATGTTAGCTAAGAGCGATTTGTACTTCAAGAACGAAATAATCTTAAATCTTTTGATCTTAAATTATTTATTTAAGAACCATTCGATTACTCAAACTAAGAAATTTTTCGTTCTTTTTCTAGTTCGAAACAGGAATCTGCTTTTTTTTATGTGTACCTACCAATTTCTCTGGAATCCGGAAATGGAAATGGAACATTGATGGCCGAGAACAATGTGTCCGTTGTCCAGTCGTCTGGCATCAAATTCCTATCGTTTAACGGTGACCATTCCAGGAAGTCCAATTCGCTTTTCTGCATGGGACGAAAGGAAAACAAATGTTGAGTCTTATCTCATTTGGATAATCGTAAGAGACAAGTTAATGGAATTATTTAAGTGAATTGCGTTTGAAGTCAGTCTAGAGCTGGCTGCCTCTCGCCATGCAGGCCACATTGCGGGACTATCTCAAGTATCAGCGTCGCCTTGCGCTAACCCCCATCGCTTACGACACGCAAAAGAAATGCTATAGAATCGAATCAAGTTGGTGCTTTCATTTGGCCTTTTGGCTGCTACAGTTAATGCTAACTTGGTCCATGTACGTGACCATCGCCTACTGGCATGAACTGTACGAGCCCACGCTAACGGGTGTATCCAGTCATTATTCTCATCTGGTGGAAATTGTGGAGCCTTTGTCCTTACTGGCCATGTACATGTGGCTCTATGTGCATCAAAATAGTCAGATCAAGTTACTGCAGAGATTACAACAATTGTCAATGGTTTGCTCTGAGCTTGAAATACCACGCTGGATGTTACGCCTGTGGCTAGGTACTAACTTGTTCTATGTCATAGCCGACTTGTATTACCTGAAGACGTTTCCTTTTTGGAGCTGGACCTCGAGGTATATACTACCCTTTGTGTGCTTTACGCTCAGGCAATTCTGTTACAACTATTTGGTGACCTTTTTCATGGCCATTGTTTATGTGATGGAAGAGATAATGCAGGCTCAACGCCGGGCCTTGGAGCAGGCCTTAACACTTGGAATGGAGCAGCAGTTTGCTCACAGTTTGGAGGCCTTGGATGAGATTATTTTACTGTGCGAATTGCAGGTAAATGTCATTTATGGCGGACCATTGACGCTGCACGTGTTCTATGCTGTTCTGATTGGTGTGGCGATTGGCTTTTCCTCCGCACTGACGCGGTTTGAGCTACAGAATGGTCTATATGTTATTATGTGGCAATTACCCGTCGCTTTGTATGCCATAATGCCGCTTTGGTGCCATCGACTGGATCAGGAGGTGAGTTTGAATGTTTTAAAATTGCTACCCGGGGGATAATTTGTGTCAGTTACTTTACTACGGTCTCGCCATGCGGACAACTTTGAATTTTTATATTTTAATCCTACGTCGTTTGGCCCTAACCACTGTCCAACTGGACTCTGAGTTGAAACCATCTTGGTTTTTCTACACGGTCCACTGTGTTTTTCAATTGATGTCGCTTTGGAATGTATACTACATTTTGAGTGATGCCCTTCTAGCCCTGAGCGATACCACCATGTTTATCCAAAAGTTAATCGAGTTAACCGAATCCGTTTCTCTTATGCTAAAACTCTTCTGGATGTTTATCATGCAGCGTCGTCAATTCAACTTTTTGGTCCGTCTTCAAGAATTATCGAAAGATTTGAAAACTGAGTTGCTACCCCAATGGATGCTTTACGCTTGGCTAGCTGCTTCCTTGGTTCATCTTCTTAGTGTGGCCTACTGGGGCTGTGTTTTTGTAGATGAACTATCGGCGTATCAGGTGTTACCCTTTGTAATCTATTTGTTGCATTGGGTGTACTGCAACTATTTGGTTACCTTCTACCTGGCTTTGGTTTATCGATTGCAACAGATTTTAAGAGAAAGTCGAGAGCAACTGATGAAGGATTTGAGTAAAACAAAGGAAGTGTTAAAGTGGTTGGCAAGTGTTCGACGTCATTTAAAAGTTATAGATGGCATCATACAGCTTTGTGAAGGGGAAATGAATGTGATCTATGGAGTTCCCATTAGTGTGGATATGTTTTATACCACAATTGCCATTACCAAGAGTTTGTACTATGTGTGGCTGAATGGGTTGGAAATTGTTGATTCAATGCAAGCGTTCATACGGATTTTTACCATTGCCATTTTTATGGTGATGCCACTCTGGTGCAATAGTCTTAACGAGGAGGTAAGTAATTACTCTTTTCTATTTGTATTCTATTCGTCATTAAGCTCCATATAAAAATAACTCACAAAACCAAGAAATTTGGCGTCTAAAGTTACACTGAATACTAAGCCGAAAGGCACTTGTTCTTCAAGCATTTATCTGATTTTTCCAACGAAATCATTCGTCGCTTTCAACCAAAGCTCCAACCGTTCATGCAAACTTGTTGTTAATTCGACTTTGCCACACACAACAGAGCGATTAGAAAATGAAACCGAATAAAATGGCTGGTGCTTGTGCTTTGTGACCATCTCTGTGCAGAATATGTACAAAAAAAAAATAAATAATTGGCTTTTACACCCCCAGGCAACTTCTCTCAATCTCTTGGTAGAATATAAGGACAAGGATTAACGCTAATTTTGCATTCTTCTAGTATCTTTCTTCTTTTAGGTTTTGGGTTTTAAATTATTTTTTAGTGTGCTTTAGCTGGAACATCGATGTTTTTATCTTTGCTGCAGACATCGATGATTTTTTTCCAAACGATGTTATTGCAACCCTACATAAAGAATAAACGGCCACGTTATTTTCTTATAAAATTTTCTACGCGTCCAAAGGAAAGATAAGGTGACCCATTTGCGGATCCGTCCAATATGCAATATGCAACTATCCAAAAATTGTGATAGAACCAAACCCTATTAAGTATGAATATCCATTCACATGCTATAATCAAAAAGTGCGATATATTAAAACTAGCAAATTTTCCATGATTTGAACACACATTTCCTCTTTTTAGTTCAAGAAATCTTTCGACTTCCCCCTGTGATTTAAATGTTAGCGAATTGTGAATAACTAAAAACAGTCCAAACTAAAAATAATTTGTATAGCATTATTCGAGAATTCGCCTCCGGTGGAATAGGTTATTCCATATATATTTAATAATATCACGAATTTTTCTTCTGTCTGACCATTTATCCACAATTTTACTCCAAACTCTAAGCAACTTCAAAAGTCCCCCAATTGAAACTTTACAAGAAATGTCAGAAATCCTTACCTCTTAGAAAATGTACCACTTTGAAATTTCTGGAGAAAATATGCCACTATTTCACTAATTATCCCACTCATATGCGAGATGCAGCGAAAACCACAAAAAATGGGAAGTGAACTTAAGTCTGTCCAAGCTCTTTGAAGAAGTGGCTAAAAAATATTTATATATTCCGGCAACATCCACAGCTTCTGAAAGGACATTCAGTAAAGCTGGACTGACCCCTGTCGGACCTTAAAGCCAAAGAAAGGCACATTGGTCTTATAATTTTTATATAGATTCTCTATTTATTTTCAATTTAATCTCAAGCAAGAAAGTGCTTTAGTAAGCTACATTACCAGACCTTAAAATTTTAAAAGTTACCTAAAACATTTACGTAGACATCGATCCCAGTGCACACTGTGACGAACGAAAACTACCGGCAGAAATTAATATTTTATGGAATGGAATGGCCATTTAAAAATTTATTTTTATTTTATAAAAACAGTGAGAAGTCGGTCAAGCCCGACTATAACATACTCTGTACCTGGAGAAGGAGCTGAATGCACTGCAGCTGCTGCGCTCATCTCTAAGTTTCTCTCCCTCTCTCTCTCTCTCTCTCTCTTTCTCTCCCTCTCTCTCTAACATTGTGCGGCGTTGGTTGTAAAAGGGTGGGAGGGGGTGGCGGGGGGTGATTTACTTATTTGCTCATAACTTGAGAACCGCTGATCCGATCTTTATCATTTCTTCGGCAAATCGATACATATTGCCAATGACTAACTATCTCTAAAAGGTACGAATCATCTATCTACAAAACTGTGGGAGATATGACGTTTTTTCAAAATTGCGGGGGCGGAAGGGGGCGTGGCAGAAATTGAAAATAAACTTGATCTGCCTGCAAGTATAAGAAGCATTTGTCCCATACATGCCAAACCTCTATCTCTTACCATCTCTGAGATCTCTTTGTTCATAGTACGTCATACGGACGGACGGACAGACAGACGGACAGACGGACATGGCTATATCGACTCGGCTGTTGATGCTGATCAAGAATATATATACTTTATAGGGTCGGAAATTATTCCTTCTCCCTGTTACATACTTTTGCACAAACTTAATATACTCTTTGTACCTTCGGTACAGAGTAAAAAAAGGCTCGAATTTTTCGAAAGGTTGAACATTCATTGAAAAGGTTGGTTCATGTCATTTATTTATGGAAAACAATTTCGGTCAAATGACCACCACGGCTGACTTGGCAGTAGCCCATTCGATCCACCCAATTTTTGAGAACTTGTTCAATTGTTTCGGCACGTATGTCAGCAATAGCAACTCGAATCTCGTTCTTCAACTCATCAATTGTTACAGGATTGTTGCATAACATTTGTCCTTGACCTTACAGTGTCAGATCGCAGCTTCTTGGCGGCCAATTTACATCTCCATATTTGCTGATTATTCGATTTTCAAAGATAGGGAGCAGAATATCGATTGTGGCGTGCGCTGTGTGGTACGTAGCGCCGTCTTGTTGAACCCAAATATCGTCCAAGTTTTCCGTTTCAATTTCCTCGAAGAACCAATCATTTAACATTGCGCGGTAGCGTTTACCATTCACGGTCACGGTGGCTCCTTCTTCATTTTCAAAGAAAAATGGACCAATGATGCCTCGAGACCAAAATCCGCACTAAAGCGTAGTATACACTTCCACCAAAAGACTTGCCAAAACAAAAATACCAAAAGTGACAATTCTTTGTTTTGGGACAGTGTGACCAGATTGTCAGATGTATCCAGAAACTGGGATACCGTAGTAATGATTTGATTCATAATTATTTCATAATTATTACCCAGTTTAAATTTGGTTCAAGTCTCACGATGTTTTGTTGCTTGCTTTGAAAATTGCGCTCAATCATTGATGGAAAATTATTCAAATTTCACCCGATTACGATATTTGTATCGACAATATGCGATACCTCTTGAAATAATTAAAATTAATTATTCAGGAGTTATCGATAACGATCAGAAAATACGGATCTAGTATTTTATCGGTATTTAATTGAGACGTTTTTGTTGGGGGAAATGTTTTATACCCTTGCAAAGGGTATTATAATTTTGCCCAGAAGTTTGCAACGCATAGAAATATTCATTTCCGACCCTATAAACTATATATATTCTTGATCAGGGTGACGAGCTGAGTCGATTGAGCTTTGTCCGTCCGTCTGTCTGTCCGTCTGTCCGTCTGTCCGTCTGTCCGTCTGTCTGTCCGTCTGTCTGTCTGTTTCTACGCGAACTAGTCTTTCAGTTTTAAAGCTATCGATCTGAAATTTTGCACAGAATCTTCTTTTTACTGCACACTGCTAATATGTCGGAACCGACCGGATCGGATGACTATATCTTATAGCTGCCATAGGAACGATCGGTCGAAAAGTGGGTCTTTGTGAGAAAAACTTTTTTGTTTTTAATGTTAACGTGTCTCACATCAGCGATTATTAATATTATACGCTTTTACATAGATTTGGAAGTTTTGGTTGAAATCGGATGACTATATCTTATAGCTGCCATAGGAACTATCGGTCGAAAAGTGGGTTTTAATAAGAAAAACTTTTATGTTTTTTATGTTAACGTGTCTCACATCAAAGATTATAAATATTATACACTTTTACATAGATTTGGAGATTTTGGTCGAAATCGGATGACTATATCTTATAGCTGCCATAGGAACTATCAATCGAAAAGTGGGTTTTAATAGGAAAAACTTTTTTGTTTTTTATGTTAACGTGTCTCACATCAGAGATTATGATTATTATACGCTTTTAAATAGATTTGGAAGTTTTGGTCGAAATCGGATGACTATATCTTATAGCTGCCATAGGAACTATCGGTCGAAAAGTGGGTTTTAATAAGAAAAACTTTTTTGTTTTTTATGTTAACGTGTCTCACATCAGCGATTATTAATATTATACGCTTTTACATAGATTTGGAAGTTTTGGTCGAAATCGGATGACTATATCTTATAGCTGCCATAGGAACTATCGGTCGAAAAGTGGGTTTTAATAAGAAAAACTTTTTGTTTTTTATGTTAACGTGTCTCACATCAGCGATTATTAATATTATACGCTTTTACATAGATTTGGAAGTTTTGGTCGAAATCGGATGACTATATCTTATAGCTGCCATAGGAACGATCTGTCGAAAAGTGGGTCTCTGTGAGAAAAACCTTTTTTGTTTTTAACGAAAACGTGTCTCATTATTAATATTATACGCTTTCACATAGATTTGTAAGTTTTGGTCGAAATCAGATGATTATCTTTAGCTGCCATAGGAACTATCGGTCGAAAAGTGCGTTTTATTTAGAAAAATTGCTTGTTTTAACGCTGGCGTTCTTAAACTCTGATGTATTAAAACATTTGCAAGGGTATAAAAACTTCGGCAAAGACGAAGTTAGCTTGGCCTTCTCGTTTTTTGACGATTTGCGGATTTTATGGTCAATTAGCTTTAGCTGCTGTCCCCCAATATTTTCTATGTACTTCATGGCCAATTGGTCTTTATGCAAAATTCGCATTTTCAAAGAAGTGCGTGCAAATGTCCAATTTTCAGCAACCGCAGCAATGTTTTCTGTCGAGCGCACGGGACGAGTACGTACACGGGTTGGTTTAACCACCAATATTCCAGTTTCACGAACTCGCTTCACGAATTGATCCACAAATTGAGTTTTCGGAACATTTTTTGTTAAATGTTTTTTCCACTTTGGAAAGGTGTTTTTAATAGCGACCCATTTCATAAATGTCAAATAAATGTCAAAAAAAAAAAAAATATCGAATGGAGTAATTTATTAGGATTTCGGGTTCTGATTACATTTGTGGTAACATTTTTCCTATTGGGTGGAAGGTGGCTGACTTAAGGGGGTTGGATAGGGTAAAAAAAACAAACAAAAAATCAAATTGTCTATCGTTTTATAGTTTTTCGAGTAGGTGGTCTGATTTCATATCTGTCATTATTTTTTTCGATCGGGTGGCAAGGGGCTGACTCAGGGGAATACTCCTAAAACTTGTCCGATTTGTACAGTTTTGGTACACGCTTATTTTAAGTCACGCGAAGTCTAACATTCTGGCGGTTTCTTTGAGATCGGTAAATTTTTGGATGTAGTCCCATACAAAATGAATAACTAACGTGAAAGCAAAGCTGAGTTCGTATGTGTCGATGATTTAATATACTTGAAAAAGCTCTCACGCCATTCCAGCTCAGTTTAAAAACATAAAATAATTATGACCGAGTTTAAACAAATAAGTTTTTATCACTAAAACCCATTTTTCGACCGATCGGTTCAATGGGGCTACAAGAGGTCATCTGATCGCGGCGGT